>JADLZK010002754.1:0-20635 GCA_015847255.1 Hyparrhenia diplandra | reverse complement strand
CTTATTTCATATTTAGTTGACTATTAATATTATGCTATAACGAGTGTCAACAAAGGGAGCATCGCAGGAAGCTTAGTGCCTCTGGCGCTTACTTGCAGATTGAAGAAAGTGAGCGTTATGGCGGCGCCGGTAGAGCAGGCGTGACCATGCTGGCGTGGTGGGGGATGAGGTTGGAGGCGCGCGCTATGGCGGGGCGTCGTCGCGCGGCGGCGAGCCGAGGCCGAGGCCAAACCCCGCCCGTCGGCGCCCGGCCAGAAGGCGGCACCCAGCGGCCAAGGCGGGAGGCGGGGCACGGCGAGCGTTCGCTAGCCCGCACGGTGGCTCATGCCTAGAGACCGCCCGTCTACGTGCGCTCGATGGCGGCTCCTCGCGCGAGAGTAGCGCGAAAAGCGATGGCCCTGGCGGCGGCGTGGCGAGCGACATCGAAGCGCGAGCTGGCAGCGTGTTGGCGATGCGTTAGCGTCAACTTTTGTGCTATGAAAATAATGAGAACATTTAGAAACAAGAAACACTAGAGGATAGGGTTTTATACTAATGCAATTCCACGAGTTTTGAGTGCACACTTTCAGTTTCACAGAGAAACTCCAAAATATTCTAGAATCACAGAAGAAAAGAGGTGAAATAGAAAGCGGAAGAAAAAGGACCAAACCAAGGTGATTGAGTATGAATTCGCGGACCTAAAGGACAAAGAGACACCTCGCACAGGCCGAGGCCCACATGTCGCATGTGGGGCGGGAAGCGGCTAGCTAGTGAGGGGCCGCGGCCTCTCCCAGCGCGCCCGCGTTTCCGGCTTCTAGAACCTTCCTCCACGCGAGCCTAAAGGGATTGTCGGAATCATATCTAGCGGTTGATTTAAGTGGTTTTATGAGTCGGTTTTGATCTAACTGACTCGATTCATCCCCGAGGGCTATAAATAGAAAGGCGGACCACCCACAGGAAACCCTAATTCATAATTCATTATTCATCTCATCTCATTGATTAGAGAGGGGGTCCCAAAGTAAAGGAACTCTCTCTCTTCAATGTAGATCTAGAGTTAGGCTATTCAATGTAATAAGATTAGATCTAGTTGAGAGTTAGGGAGAGCGAGGCGTGTTCGATTACGAAAAGAGTCTTGAGTATGGTATGTCTTTGTCATCTTCCTACAAGACTTATGCTTTAATATATTTTATATCTTCTCTGTTTACTTTTATACCTTTTATATATAGATTTGGTATAGTTGTTTTATGCCTTTGCATAGGATCTTAAATACTCTTGAGGTGCTCTAGTTTTCCGCATTGAAGTTAGAGTAGTAATTAATAGTATAGATATGGTGTCTAGACTAGGGTTTTGAATTGCACCCAATCCCTGAGATAGTTTGTGGTAGCGGTGGTGGCGAAGCCGTGGCGGGCGTATTCCACCATGTTAGGGTTAGTGTTTGTAGGACTTTAGTGAGCTTCCCTAGCCCCCTTCTCACCCCCTTCGTAGCTAGTGTTACGTGTCCCAAAGTGTTATTATGTGATTGCTATATCTATCCATATTTGATTACCTTGAACCAAAGTAATAGAAAGTATTTAGGAACCTTGATCTCTCAGATTTGTCCTCTTGGTAGCTAATCTATTCATTTATCTTATAATTCTTTTTAGTCATATTTTTATCCATAGATTACTTTTTTATACATTATTAACCATAGTCTTATTTATATATCATTTATAAACACTCCCACTTTTAGTCTAGTTAGCTTCTTTAAGTTAAGTAGATACATGATTGTTAATTATTAAATTCTTTATACAAAAGCTTCTACGTGGATACTGATACTCTAGGAATACTCCTAGGGAAAAGCTACAATGTGTTACGTTGCTTGCAAATTTTCTTTCTTATTCTTTTAGCACTTAACAAACATCAGCAAGCTTTTTTTAAGCCCGTTAGGAGAAGCAATTAATGTAAAAGATTTTTAATGTGATCTTGATATACACAATTTAGTATATACACTAACTTTAGTAAAGTTACCCCTTGTTACATTGAGTTATGAGATGACGGGACACAAAAGATTCACGACACTGGTGAACTTCCACAAGAAAGATGATGAAACATTGAAGAACCGAGGTGCTGATCATTTCCAGAACGCATCAACATTGGAGCCACCTTGCATCTCACTTAGGTTTTGTGTTTATTCATTTTATATATATTTTTATTCTAACCATGAGCAATTTGAGAAAAAGGTCATAGTCATGAAATTCAAATCACATCTCAAGTGACGAACATAGAAGCTACATATAATGGTAAGTATGATTAATAAAGGTAAGAGAGAGTCTTACTCATGGACTTTAAACAAGTTGAGTAGTTATCAATTAATTTCTTGCATTTCATTATATTGTATGTTTACTTTGATCCATGCATTCACTCAGATTTTAGTTTATATTTATCTTATATTAAACCCTTTGTATGTTTATTTCCTTGCATATATTTGTGTCATTTGCATCTAGTATATCCTCACCATGATCATAGCTTCTTCATCTTTATTTGATTAAATCTCTATAGTGCTTTCATGCTACCTTTGTTTGCTCCTAATATGCTTTGGTTTTGGAAATCTTGTACATACTTCAAAGGTTTTTAAATTAAAAAGCGTGGTGCTTAGGTTTAAATAGCCTTCCTTAATCTTATTAGACATGGAGTCTAGTTTGGTTATTGAACTAAAAATTGCTTGTGTAGACATTGGATTTATTTTGTAGCGGACTAACCCTGCATGAGAAAATTCTCAAATTGAAATCGAATGAAGTCAAAAAGATGAACTCACATAGGGAGATGAAGCAAGGCATATGATGAACTCCAACAACTTAGCACTTTTAAGAGAAGCTGATAAGAATCAAAAGAACAAAAGGATGAACAATATCTAAGGACATGAGAGTTACAACACACTTTGAGGGATGATTCAAGAAGTCACACTTGACTTCAATTGTGCGAGTGATGGCAAGAGTGCAAGCTTGGGGGAGGAAAAGCAGGCTCGATGAAGATGATCCTAATGTGCTCCTCCTCACGTAGCTAAAGTCACTACGACACACAGTTTTGCAATCCCTCTACTCACTACTACTATCTCTATAAGTTTGAATGCTTTCATAAATGCTATAATAAAAATCAAACTTACGATGCAAAGATAAAAATCAATCCCTTAGAAAAATATTAATTGAATAAATAGTACAGCACTTTCGTGTCATTAAACTTCTCTATAACATAGAAAATGACAACCTTTAGCTTGGTAACAATATACTCTTGCAATTACTTGTATATTCCTTCTGTAAGTGTTGTCTACTAATATTTGTAGGAACAGAAAACAAAATAGTAAAACACGAGTTGAAAAAAAAAGAACGTAAAAGTGGGTTAACAAAAGGACAAAGAAATGGAACATAGAGACAAGCTCGTTGATGAACAAGAAGGCTATCAAGAGAGAAGGACAAGCATTGCCAATGAGTATGGAGCACCATCATGATCCAATACTAAGGGTAACATCTGCCAGGACATACTTCAAGCAAAGCTTGGGGAGACAATCCTTAAACCCTACATTAGAAATGTCCTCGATTCTGAACAATTAATCGAGCAAGATGCCGCTTAGCTCTACTACTATTCAAACTTCAATTTCAAAAGACGGGCGACCAATGAACATGGATGATACACGAAGGTTAATAAATAAAGTGAAGAATGAAGATGGTTTGGAAATCCAGGATAGTAAGAAGTTAATGAAGAAAGAAGTTAAGGAGGAGGAAACTCAACCTTTGTAACTCGCCAACTAAGAGAGGTATGGAAAAAGAAACCACCACGGTAACTGAGATATCCTCTCCCTATGACATCCGAGGTAACATCTTGAGCACCCCTTAGTACAACCATTTGTGCCTTACGAGCAAACCATGGGGAGGAGAGTGAATCTCTACACGCCGAAGTAAGTAAGTTGTGCTTTTACTTTAGTTATGCATATTTCATTCTCAACTTTATAATAGTAAGTTTTCCTTTTTATATATCTACTTCATCATATATATATTCAAAGATTAGGAAAGAAAATAAATATGTTCATGCATGTCATTAAAACTTAAAGCCCCATGTAAATATACGTGGTATAATACCCCTCAGGGAATATTAATGTGGCGCTCAAAAAATAATTATTTGTATTTATTCATGTTATTATTTATTAATTAATTTTACGCATGCATACTAGATAAAGAAAAAAATATATAATATATATATATATATATATATATATATATATATATATATATATTATATATATATATATATATATATGTTTTATTCCCAAGTAAAACCTCTTTAATATTTATGCTATAGCTATTAAGGAGAGCTCTAGATAATTAAAGCTTGAAATATCAATTGCTAACACTTAACGAAGTTCCCACGAGCTTTGTTGCTCTATTTGAGTTTTCATCAAATGAATTATGAGATATATTGGCGAGAGGAGTACAACCACTTGATGCCGCTGAAAGCATTGAAAATCAACATCATGTCGCCAACAAAGAAAAGGACATTGTCACCTCCATGCTGTTTACATCATTGAACCCATCTCCAAATTGACTTTGGAGAGAGTTCACCCCTCAAGATAAAACATCTCTTTACTTAATTTATTTATTGCTTGTTTGAAAAGAAAAAAGATGCATAAAGTTTTAAATCAAATCAAAAAGTTTGTCTTAGCTATATATATATTTTTTTAATGTGTGGTTAGTAAGTTTAGTGATAGGTAGAATAAAGTTTACCTTGGAAATAATGAATAGTTGCTCTGCTTTCTAATTCTTTTTAGTACCTTGTTTTTTAATTTGAAATTTCTCTAATGTTTTTGGATATATTTGTCCCCGATTTAAATTTGCTCTAAACCCGAACTTGTGGGTAGCATATACTTAAACTAAGTCTAGGTAATTTAAGAGTTATGATATGAGAGAGTCCGAACTCAAGTTTATTTGTCCCTTTTAGTGAAACTATATCCGAGATTTATTTTAAAAATTTAAAAATCCTTCATGATGAGCTCTTGTTTGTAAAAGTGTTAAATTCCTACCGACATATTTATGATATTTTAGGTAGAAAACCATTCGATTACATATACTATTTAGCTTGGATTGAGTAGTTCAAACTTTGCTATTACTGTGAGAGTTGATCATGAAAAGACAAGTTTATCCACACACCTTCCATATATATTCATATGCATTGTTCCTACAATGGAAACTGACCATAATACCATTCTATCTATATCACTTTTTACATGTTTCATTCCTACTATGGAATAAACAATCCATAAAACTATAGGAAGCCAATGGATATTTAATCTAAATGTCTTTGTTTTATCTCTCAAAAAAGTTTGTCGATGCAAAAAGATTTGGAGTTCTTTTCGCTAAAAAGAATGAAAGAAGTAAAAAGGACAAGTGTCCACAATAAAACAATAGGTGCTTAGATGCCCTCTGCGAGAAAAGAAAAAGAAAAGAAAAATAGTATGCGACCTAAAAGTTCTCTCAAGTTTTCCAAGTTTCAAAAAGAGATCACGAATTCTTTGAAGGAGTAAAAAGTAGAATTAGTTCTATTCACCAGAATATGTATCTATCCATTATATTTTACACATGCAATTCTTGTTCTTGAGTAGGGTGAACTCTCTATGGATCCGTTGTTTTGAACTATAATATATCCTTTGCAAAGTATGCCACTACTATTTAAAGAGTGCCACTCCTATGAGCTCCACATAAGCCATACTTAGAAATTCGAGGAAGTGAGTAAAAGAGACATAAGAGAAGGCTTAATATATTCGGCCTTGTTCTACAAATATATACCTATCCATTATATTTTAGGAGCTTTGATCTCTCCCGTTGTCCTCTTGAGTAGCTAATCTATTCATTTTATCTTCTAATTCTTTTTAGTCATATTTTTATCCATAGATTACTTTTTATACAATGTTAACCATAGATGCGATTTATATATCATTTATCACTTACTCCCACTTTAGTCTAGTTGGTTTTGCTAAGTTAGTAGATACATGATTATGAATTATTAGAATTCTTTATGACGAAAAGCATCCTATGGATCACGATACCTAGAATACTCTAGGAAAGCAGCCACAATGGTGTTCGTCAGCTGTAGATTTGTTTCTTATTCTTTTTAGCACTTAACAAAGCATCAACACGCGGCGTCGTCGAGAAGGCGACGCAGAGAGGAGAAAAGTGGGGTGGGTCCCACCGAGTAGGGGGTCCTAGATCTCGAGGGTTCAACACATAATTTGAGGGTGGGTCCCAGCCTGTGTCGATTAAGGATCGTCCGTTGTTTGGCCCGCAAGAGCGCCAGGACTCTTGTAATCTTTGGCCACACTACCTAGTAAGCGATCAGGGTGTGCCAAATCGGGAGCGCCAACCCGCTGCAGGAGTGGAGGAGAGATGGCGGGGAGTACATGTTACCCTCGTGGGTTAAAGTCCCGGATTGGAGGTGTACTCGTACTTCGGGTGAGTAGGCCTCGTTCGTTTCGGACGAACCGAGTGAGAGCTGACATATGCAAGTTTAAGTTCTATATGTCATGTGGTAAGGAATCCCGGCTAGGTTATAATCGATTCAAATCGTCGTTGCTTCTCAAAGATGGGGGCCGGTCTTCGCCCGAGCATCATAGTCTAATTGATGGAACAATGGAGCTTATGAAAAGGAAGATTGTGGGGGAATTCCCGGGATACCCACGGCTTAGACTATTGGGCGCTGATCGCCTTGAGTCTGACCCACGACACGGAGTGCGGGTGCACCGAGAGGCGCACGCCGCCATGCGCTGATCTGAGGATATCACGGAGATAGCGATCGATAGGACCGGGACTCCAATCCCGAAAAATCAAAGTAATCAGGATCGGATCCTAACCGACCTGTGAGTTTCTATCTGTAACCCTACCCCCAGTCATATAAGGTGGGTAGGACCTCCCCGAATGCATCTCATATCAAATTTCCAATCCCGAGCTGGGAGCGCGAGGCGTAGGTTATTCACGTCTCGATCGGCCGAACCTGGATACATTGGGTGTCTTAGCTCTCTGACAACCATTTAGATCTCGGGTCTTGCGCACCTCACCGGGATCAATCTACCTGCGGTCGCCTCTGAGGGCATGCGAGAATATCTCTCTCAGCGGTTGCGCACGCCCAGTAGGGGAGTGCGATGATCTACATCGACTAGATGGCTTTTTCACGCACCTCTTCACGGCCCGTTTAGCCTTCCAAGTGGGCACCGTGATCCGCCCGTTACTAACGGAACTCGGGGGCGAGGAGGCTATCGACGTCACCGTGCGTTTGATCCGCACGGCGCGCTGCACGTCGCAGCTTCACCATGGGTTAGAGCACCGCTGGCAACCCGGCGTCAGCGTCGTGCGGGCGCCGCAAACTTCAACTCCAGCGGCTCCAAATCTTGCGCGACCGACCTCTGGAGGGCGGGTCGCGGCGCCGACCTCCGAGCGTTGAGTACTGGACGCTCCACTTTCGCGTCCCAGGCGGGTCTTCAACAGATCAATCGGGTAAGCGCGCCGCTTTCACTCGAGCCAAGGTTTTCAGATTTACCCACGGACCTCATCAATCACATCGACGGCGCGGAATGAGGGCTGCTGCGGGCCCATCTCGCGACCCGAATGGGCCATGAACATCCTGCAAGGTGGCGAGGATGGCGCGATCCGCACGAGGGTCCAACCTCGCTCGCCGGGCGCCGTGAGCGCCGCCGACCTCTACGCTTCAGCGATGCGCCACCGCCCGGCGGTATCTTCATCACCGCCACGCCCGAGGCGTCAGCGTGGTCCATGGGGATCTCCCGAATCCAATCCGGTGGGGACTACATCGGAACATTAATCGGGCGGCTCCACGACCCGCCGTCACTGACAGGTCGCACCCGCCCCCGGCGACGCACCGTATCACCTTTTGATGCCGAGGGCCGGAGATACGCGACACCGCTGACTCGGCAGAACTGCTCGCCGGTGTGGATCCGGCGGGGCTCACTCCCCGATCGACATTAGCGCCCTCCAACAAGCGTCGCGCAACAATGAACAACATCTGCACGCGCTTCCGGGCGGATACACTCGCTGATGATGAATACGTACGGTCGGCCCGAGTTGGGACATGCATGTGGAGACAATCAACCACCCTCCACCGCGCCCGGAAACCGCCCGGTGGCAGCGTCGCGCGTAGCTAGACCCGCTGTTTCAGCCACTTTTGCGCCAGAGCTCTGGTCGTCTGGTATCTTCCTGCGTCCCGGCCAGCGGGAGCCGAAAGGTGTCATGTCGCATCCGGATTCCGGCTTTCACGTTGCCGCCGCGAAATCGAGCGCCCTTCTTTCGCATAGCTTCGGATGCCTCGACCTCGGCGGCCCGACACTCGAGATACAGGCGATGGCGTGCCCATGATGAACCGAATCAATAGGCGTGGATCCGCACGAGTCGAGCCCGAGCTTATGTTGCTCGCAATAAGAGCAATGGGCGGCAATTTTTAGAGTACGAGCACAAAGCGTACGTGAAGAGACGAACGAGCGTGCTTCCAACTTCGCGGATAGAGAACGCGAAGCCTTCATACCACTGCGATGCCACAGCGAAAAACATCTTCCAAGCATGGGTTCCGAAGGGATGTGGGTTCTTCGGCGTTGATAGCAGCGACGCATACAGACCAACCTCCAGCGAAGACCCTGCGGGAAGTAGAGGAAGAAGAAAGCGCAGCACCGCGACCTCACTTTGTGCCAACATAGTGCGGTTCACCGCATCTCGGAGACAACACCTCGGCAGAAGCAGCAGCTGGCATCTCGTGCTCGGGGCTACGCCGCTCGCACCGCGAACCTCCAACATCTCGCCAGAGTCAACCAAATCCACAGATAGTGGCGGCAGCGAACGACTCATATAGCGGGGAGGCGAAAGCGTGAAAGGCTCGGCGAGAACATCATAACCCTCGCCGCGCAGCATGCGAGCACGGCGAGACGAGGCATAATCGAGTAGATGCTACCTTTGCTCAAACGGCAGCAGCGGGCGGCCGCGAGTCAGCGCGCTCAGCATGAACTCCGTCGCGGAGTCTCAACCGTAGGCGCCCCTCCCACGAAACCTGGAAGAAGACTTTCGGATTTCGGCGGTCACGATGGAGGAGAGGATGAGGCCGAGCAGAGAGCTCCGAAGATACCCGGAGGTGACCTCGAAAACGCTCTATGGCGGCGAGCAGCGAGACGCGAAGGGGTGAGGCGCTGCACGCGACCTCCATGTACTCTTGGAAAAGCAGCAACCGAGGTCCACCGCTGAACCGAGCACCGGTATCGTGCGCCCGAAGAAGAGTCAGACGAGAGGCTCCCCGCCGTATTCCGAGGGAGCTCCGAACGTTCGCTTTGGCCCCATGGCTTCAAAATCATAGGAATTGACAAATCACGGCCGAAAAGTTAACGCGACGCGGTATGGCTCACATCCTATGCCATCGCCAGTGTCAGCACGAGAAAGCACCAAGGTCATAGCCAACTTCTTGCCGGTCATACTAGCTCCTAACGTCTTGCGATGGTTGGCGAGCTCCCTCCGCAGCACTACTAGCAGGCGGACGCAGCGAGAAAGAAGTTCGCGCAATTACATCTCGACATGCGCAGGGCGGCCACCAAGCTACGACCTCGGTCAAACGAACCAAGATCCCCGGAGAGCCTGCGGCACTACATTAAAGCGCTTTCAACACGTGCGAGCAGGATCCCCAACATCCACGAGATGAGCAGGTGATCACATACTTCGCCCGCAGAGCTTACTGGCGAACTCATGATAAGCTCAACTAGAAGACACGGATGACGCTGTGATACTGTGATGATCGCCAGCAGTACCTTGAGATGGGGAAGAAGGCTGATACGAGAAAACCAGCCGACCATGTAGGACTGGACCACAACGAGGACGCATGATGTGCGCCCGGCGACGCCGCGCGACCAACTGTAGGGATGAGCGTCAGGCGGCAGGTTTACCGACATCACTTCAAGGCCGCCTAGGAATCTGGATCTCAACGCCATGGACAAGGCAAGAGGCAAAGCGCGCTGGAAAAGCTACGAAGAAAATCCTCGACGGGCCATGCGCTGTGCACAGGGATCGTCACACAGCTCGCACTAACTGCGACCTCGCTGGACAAGACTTTCAAAGCGGCTAAAAAGCGGCAGCGTGACAAAAGTAGGAAAGGAAACCCCGCCGGATAAGACCGATAGGGGATGGCTTTATCCATCCGGACACCCGATCAGACATCGTGTTTGGCGGGATCTCCTCGATAGAAACGAAGAGCGAAAGATTGCCCAACGGCGGAGTAAAACGCTTACGATCGCCCACACAGTCGGCGTCGCGCGATACCTTTCGCCAAGCCGTGGTTCCAGTCCCTATCATCTTCAACAGTGCCGGATCAGTGGGCGGACATACCCTACATGGGCAGGTACCCTCCTTCTCAAGCGTGACCATCAGCACCAAGTGGTTCCAACAAGGTGTTGATAGATGGAAAGCCCGATGCCATCAACCTCCTTGCTCATCCGGCTTCCAAAGAGACTCGAGGCTAATAGAAGAAGACCTCTCTCCAACGCGAGGCAAACTTCAGTTGTACGCAGGTCAGGTTCAAAGCCACTTGGGGAAATGCGGCCTCGGTGCAATTTGGGACTCCGGACAACCCGAGAAAGGAGTACCGAAAATTTCTCGTCGCCGACTACGACAAGCGCACTCGGGCGCCCGGCAGCTGGCCAGTCGCCATGGCGGTGCCACGCATTTTCATATCTGGTGCTGAAGATGCCAAGCACTGAGGAGTTACTGGCGTTGAGGCGCATCGGGTTATGACGGCACATTTGTGAAGAAGAGCCTGCCGATATGCCCGAGATCCGCTGCGACCTCTCCAAGCTCATGCGGTCGACTTTGACGCGGATCGCTTCGACCGCCGGGCTCGAAGGCGATCCCGGCATGGGGCCGCCCGAACCAAGGTTCAGAAAGAGAAGAGCGTACGAGGTCCCCAAAGCCTTTCATACCCAGAAGAATCTTCCGGGCTCTCAAAGCTGGATACAAAGTAAACCCCGGCAACCGCGCCAAAGAAGCTGAAACTACTGCCGGTGACATAAGATATGTAGCGTAAAGCGCGCGCGAATAAAGATGATCTTGATGATTCATCACCACGATTGCAAAAAGTGTCTCCAGTATGCAAAGGATCTACCGTGTTGTGTCCTTTGGAAAGTCGGCTCATATAGAAACCTCAACTTGGGTCATCGCGACCACTAATCAGCGACCTTTGCTAAAGCACTTGACTCTCTCGGCGTCATAGGAAGGGGTACGGTAAAGTACGCGAGGTGTCATACAACTTGCTCCAGCACGATAAAAGTACAAACAAGCGACAAGAGAGGCAAAATCAGAAAGATTCAAAATTATGTCAAAACAAGATTAACTCTTTGTTTCTCACGCGCGGCACAAGCGCGACAAAGATGCTTGGGGCCGCCTGATTTCTACCTGAATTTCTGCGAAACAAGCCAGAGTCGCTGCAGCGCCTTGGCTGCTTCATCCTTTTGTTACAGCGCAGGGGAAGTGATTACGCTCATCTTCAGCTTCTGCGTCAAACCCGCCTGCTTATACGTCTGCGGGATCGATCACCGGGGTATAGGGACTTGGCCACGTGCAAAAGGCGTCATAGCGCCCTCCAGAAAGGCGGCCCCTGCAGCTGTGGATCAGCGAAGCTCCCCGCTTTCCGGCGAATCCACTCCAGAAGCGATGGAGGGTCGCAGACCCGCACTACAGCCGCCTTGAAGGAACCGAGGTAGTTGAGCGCTGCGGAAGCTGAAGCGCATCTTGCGTCTCTTTGGGCTTCGGCGCTCATTTGTTCCGCCACTAGCCCAGCGGCTGATTTGCAGCACAACAACAAAGCGAGCTCTCGCGTATAAGTAAACAGCGAAAGCAGCGGAGAATGGCGAAGAAGAACCCACCTTGGAGGTGCGGCGCTCGAGCTTTGGACCTGCGGCCTGAGTGCTGCGCTGATCCGCGGCCTCGAGACGGAGCCCGTTAGCGAAGCCTCCCGCAGTCGCGGTACGTTCCAGGGAGCGGCAGCGTGATCCACAGCAGGAAATCAACACAAAAGGGACAGACAATGGGTCAGGCTAGAGCTCGCGTCCTTCTCCCGAGCAGCGCTACCGGTACGCCTCGCGGTAGCCTCGGCGCACTCCACATGCAGCCTACCGCCCGGCGGAGAGCATTCCTCTATAGCTAACTTTCGGCGGCGGCGAGAATTCTCCAGCGCCGCGTCTACTCAAAAAGCAAGCGCCTGCGGCTGCTCTTGGCGCTCATCCGTGAAATTGCGTTCGAGCGTCGATAATAATACTGCGACGGGCGGTCTCCTCACAGCAGCTTCTCCATCTTCTCACGCCAGCGAGAGAAAAATTCACAGCATGTGGCGGCGAGCCTACTTGCGGCGTCCGCAGCACTATTTCTGGACATAAAGCCGAACTCAACTAGCGGAAAAGGATGAGAAACAAAGGCCCGAGACAAGGAAAGCATGACACATCGATACATGGTACGCAGCCGGTGGCACTTTGGCATGGCGACTTGAACTTCGCGAGTTCTGCCGCCGCCGATGGTGATCGGCCGACGCTCAAAGGTGTCCGCGATCATCTCGGAAGCAACATGGCGGACTGTCACGATGCACGCGGCTCCACTCTCTCCGTCACCTCGAGGCAGCGGCAGGCGATCTCCTCTATCACCTCTTCCTGCGAGAGGGGTGGCTGGTGAACAGAGACGGCGCTGGCCGACCTCAAAATCCTCCTTATCAGCTTGGAGAGTCGGTGCGAACGCAGTCTTGCCCCGCGGCGGGCGATCCCGCGCCACGCCGACTCACCGCCCGGTCAGCCGCCCCTCACTACCTTCGACGGCGGGGACGCGCCGGCCTCCGCCCTTTCCGATGTCACAACAGCGGCTCCTCCAGCAAAGATGCAGGCGCAGCGCATCCCGCTTGAGGCCTTGCAGACCCGGCTCCTGCGGAGGTCACAGGCGAGAAGCGGATCACTCACCCGAGCCAGTGGACGCCTGCGCCGCCTGGAAGACCTACAGAGCGGATGACAAGGCAGCAAAATTTATCGCACTGAAGAGCGACAAAGATCACGGCACACCGGGGCGAGCCAAACGGTGGTCGGCGGGCGGGGGGGGAACTGCTCCAGCGCAGGAGGTGCTCGGAGTCTCCTCGTGGCGAGCTTCTTCTTCCGCGACTTAGGGCTGTCAGGATACCCCTGCTTCGGTGGGAGAGTCTTCACCACCTCCTCTGTTGCGGCCTTAAGTTGCAAGCGGCAAATCACCTCCTGCGTCATCGCGGATGAAGCTGTCGCCCTTGCGTTTCCTCTTCGGCGGGCACGGCAGATGAGTCGGCCAGCTTCAAGCCGGTGATGTCGCGGCCTTAGCCCTGCGGTGGAGACATCTTGCGCGGTGCTGGTGAAGGAGGAAGCGAGGCGAGGCGAAGCGAGGCGTGGTGGCTGGGCGCTTGAAGGCTTTCGTCATCACCTTTTTGCAGCCGGAAGCGGCCCGGGCGCCATGCGGTGGCACCATCTTCAAAGGCATGAAGAAATGCGCCTCATTACCGCACGTTACGTGTTTGGAATCACATCGCTAGCGAGCAGAAAGAAGGAGGTTGAAAGCGCACAGCGGCAAAAGCGGCGGGACCCACCTTAGGGCGAGAGGCGTCTGGTTTATGCGGCGGCAGGGCTTTTGGGAAGGGGCGTGGTGGTGTTGAGGAAAAGCCTCTTGGCGGGTAGCAACTTTGGCGGCCGGGGAGGTCTGCCAGCACACTCTACGTCACAGGGGAGCACTTCGTGCCGCGGCGCGCGCAGCCACTCCCGCCACGGTGTTCTCTCGCCCGAAGTGGATCGCGGCGGCTAATGAAATCTATCACCAAATGAGCTTCAACACGCTGCTTTCGGGGCATCCCACGAGCTCGCGCGCCAGTCCATCTCGTGCTCGCGGTATCGGCGACCATCTGAAGTGGTAGGGTGGCCTTCGATGTCCTCAAGAGGCACTCTGTGTATTACAGACTTATAGAACCCGCCCGGCATCCGGGGGTTCGGTAATGTCTGGCGTTAGGCTGAAATACTCGCGCCAGCGGCCTTCGCGCAGCGTAGCGGCAACCAACGCGACGGCTGAGGCCAATACGTAGCGAGGAAACTCAGGTAGATATGAATCACATACAAATGAGAGTGGGGCTCCACACCAGAACCGTCTCCGCGAAGTGGATAGAAGATAGCCCGTGAAAAGTCTTGTGGGCGCCAAGATTGAAGATGCGAATGCGGTAGTACGAGGAGTTTGGCAAACCACCCGAAACGAGGAAGGCGATACTGTGGCGGAAGCTTGTGAAGCAGCGGCTTCACCGCATCGCTTAGAAGCGATAGGATAGTCTTGGATTCCACTTACGAATCTGATAGCGGGAAGACCCTCTCAGAAGCGCCGGCGAATTAACGGCTCGCCGCCCTGAGCTCCCTTCATGACAGGCGCTAGCCAGCATTCGACCGTTTGGGGTCGGCCCGCGCCCTTCTCCTCCGCCCTCCCCGAGCCAGCGTAGCGGCTTGCTCTTAAAGGCGCCGCCGGGATCAAATGCGCAACAAAGAGCTGGGGTGGTGTTGGGAAGGAGGAGATGGCCTTCGAAGAAAGATGCAATGGCGATGGAAGGCGGCGGTGGTAATTATTGAAATACTTGGCGGTATATCTTCTGCCTCGGCAGCCCTCGAAGAGCCTTGCTTAGCGCTGGCTTGAAGCAGCGTAGCGGTAAATGAAACGCGGCCCAACTTGCCCGATTCCAGGCCCACGAAAGCGCGCATAAAGCGGCAGGGAACCCCCAACGGCGCGTGCGAATTACTGAAGAATACAACAATACCCTTGCGGTGAAGACAAGCGAGAGGTCACCGGCATGCTACACGGACTCAATCACTTGAGCCTGCGCCTACCAGAAGCGCCCCAAGCTGGGGGCAGCTCAGGGACTTCCGCGTACTACTACACAAAAACTACTTGATAAAGTACATGAGTACGTGGATGCAAGAGCATACCTCCCGCGGCTATCCGGCGCCAGTGCGGGGATTTGGCGGCTCTACGGAGTATTAAATTAAACTGCCTTTCGGGGACCGTGCGCTCATTTTGTAGGTTAAACATCATGCTCCAGCAGGCACGGCACCGCGTGGCGTTGTCACCTACCGCCGAATTTCGAGGGGACTAAGTGGGCACACTTCACCTACGGTGAAGCTGTGCTCCGTGAGAGCTTTCAGGGGCGAAGCATCATCATGCCGACCACGGCGCAGCACGGCCAGCACTCGGCCTGCGTCACCCTACTGTCGGGCTTAGCAGGGACCTAAGTGGGCACGCACTTCACGGCCGGTAGCGGTGTGACAGCTGAAACGAAGAGCCGGCATGAGGGAGTTTACTACATTTGTCACCAGCGTAAAACATATTTTAGCGCCCGATGGGCACTTCCACAGCGATTAAGAAGAACTTCGAATTTTTCGCGGCATAAAGCACGCGCACTTTTCAAGCGGCGTCACATACGACCTGGTGATGTCATCGGGCACCGGGCTCGGTACAAAGTTCAGTTCCTCCAGCCTTATGGGCACCGGAAGGCATCGAGACCTCAAAGGCGGCAATTTTCGACCTCTCACGGGCTTTAGGATATGTTTCTCCAGTTTGAAGACCTCACGCGCGCTTATGAGCATTTACCGGAGAAGCGCCCGAACGCCCGTTCAGCCTCCCTATTGACGACCTCTACGCCGGCGGGGCCTTGAAGGTAACCGCAGCCTCTTTACGTACGAACGAGCCTCTCGCTCCACAGGCCGCTGACTCCGCGTGAAGACCTACTCGCCATTTCCTGAGGCACCAGGGACTGTATGAAATTCCCGGGATACCGCATTTGAGACTATTTGAAACAAACGAAGCCAGCGAGCTCGGCCACGACCTTGTGACTTCACAAACGCGAGCGCTCATACCGGCGTCGCTAAGCGGTGCCGCGCGGCTTCGCATTAACCGGCGCCCATCGCTGGCCGCCCGTTTCTCGTAAGCGCGTCGTCGCCGTCATCTTCTTCTCATTTCATTTCGGTACGTCGTGTTCTAGCGTAGCGTCATCGTCGTAAACTCCACCGCCCCATTAACCACGCCCACGAAGCCCGCGAATTCCCGCCATTATCCCACGGGCAAGCTCGCTGGCTTTAAGTCCCGTCGGAATTGGGCGAAGCAGCAGCGTCATCGCCTTCACCATTGCCCGTAGCAGCGGCCGTAGCCCGGCCGGAGCCGCCAGCGGTTGATGTAATGAGTCCCAACCTTAAGCGCTGCGTAATAGAAACGCCTTGGTGTCACGATTCTCCACGTCGCTCGCTCGCGTTTTGTCGGCCGGAGCTTTCTGTATGCGCCGCGGAGCGTTCTTGGATTCGCGTTTCGCCGCCATAGCGCTCGCGCCCGTGTCTGAAGCTCGCGCCCTATCCCATCCCTAACGGCCGAGCAGCGTCAGCGGTGAGCTTCTAGTCATTCCGGCGTATCCTCGAATTAGAGCGTTTTACGTGCGCGAAGCGCAGCGCGGAAACGCCCGGCTACTTAGGTGAGATCGCCTTACCCCGCCCAGCCTTGGTGGGTTGGTTGGAAGCCAGGCTCGATTAGGTAGGGTTTTAGTTGTCCCCATAGGTGCTGAGTCTTGCTACCCTAAACTGGCGGGGGAAAGCCAGATTGGCCACATCCGTAGCTGAAATTCTTGTTAAGAACTCCTGGCGGGAGTGGCGGGACGAAGCGGGAATAGGAAAAGTTCGGGGACCCCTACATGAAATCGGTATTTCCGGTGAAATAGTGTTTCTTTGTAGGTTTATATTTTTAAGAAACATGAGGACCTTTTACGCAATTTTAGTGGGGCGGCTTTGGCGGGCAGCGTTAAGCGACGCTCGCTAGGCCGCATTTCAGTGGTGCGGGCCACCTTCTTTAGCTAGCATTTCTTTGGTACGAGCGGCTTTGACGATGGCACTTCTTTTCTGAAATGTTTGTCCAATTTCTTCTTTGTTTTGAATAGTCTTTGAACTTTGTGAATTTAAGTAGAGAGAAATTCAAATATAACTTTAAAATTAGAAACTTTGTCTAGCCTTCTATGAGTATGTCTATCCATGCATTTGAAACTTTTGATTTTGGATAGTTCTTGCATGATTTTAAAATTACATCTAATTGAGAAAATGCATCTTTCCACCAGTAGAAAATAAAATAATTTATTCAAAAATCACTGCAGAAAAATTTATTTCAGGCTTTGTTTCATGATGTGACCTACTACTATAGAAAAGTTTTAGAGCCATTTTGAGATGTTTAATTTATTTTCCTATTTTATGCTTTTATTTATTTATTTATTAGAAAAGGTAGTGTTTAGAGCATATTGACTTAGGTTTTGTGTGATCGTGGATCAGGAAGCTGTGATGTGAATCTTGGATCATACCACAAATCAAAATAGTCATGAGAACTCCTTAGGCAATTGTGATGATATCTTGTAGGTAGTTCAACGAAGTTGTGGTTTTGTTGGGTTTAGCTTTATAGTGAAGGAAAGTTGTACTCGGGTTGTTTATCATTTCATGCATCAATTGAGCATCATATTTAAATTCCATGATGTTGAAGCATACATTATTTAGGTAGTGAGCGAGCGAGATTGTTAAATCTCGGCAAGTCCACGAGGAGGTTCATTATCCGATTAGGCGAATTTGGTTCTACGAATTTTTACGAAGAGATAGTTTATCGAATCAACGGCAAACCCGATTTACATTAAACCCTTCCTTGATGTTTAAAAACTTTATATACTTGTATGTATATATGATATATTTGCATTAAGTAATTAGGAGTTGAGTGATAACCTAATTCTTTGCCTTATATATACGATTATTACAATACCACCCTTGTTAACTTTGTTTTATTTGAAATGCTTAGTGATGCTTAGCCACCTTAATTAGTTAAGCTATTTCATCAAAATGTTTTATTTGAAAGATGGTACCTTTTTAGGAAAAGAAAGAAGTAGTAATGAATTTGAGATCGAGGCGGGGCGTAGGTTTGGCCTTGAAGGATACTCATCGCGTGTTGAGTGGATTTTAAGGGCCGTCCCGTTGTTTGAGCATTAGGATTTCGGGACTTTTAGGCATAAATTCTTTGAGGCCTTTTGGTGATAACGCGTCGGTGGCGATCCGCGGGTTAGAGCGAAACTAGTCTTTTGGCCACATACTTTCAGGTAAGCGGATCGGTGGAAACCAAATCGAGAACCGGACGACGCTGCTTAGGAGTGGAGATGGCGGGAGTAGCATGTACACAGCCCTACTTGAAATTTAGTGCAGCGTTAAAGTGCTTTGTACTCTCGGGTGGCGTGCTGACCGATTCGTTTTGGACAAATCGAAGAAGGTTGACAATACCCGAAGCTTAGGTGCTACATGTAATGGGTAATGTAGTTGGAAACTCCAATTTGGGTTAATCGGTTCATGAATCGCGGGTGCTTCTCGGTTGGGGGCAGTTCTTAAACATTCATAAGTAGTAAAATGATGGAACAAGATGGATTTTGAAAAGAAGATGGAATGTCTAAAGTGTGTGCTCTAGTGTAGGATCACCTAGAGTAGGTGAGATACTAAATTGGGGTTAAAATATTAAAAGTAAGGATTCATTACTAGTAAGCTTTTTCTTGCCAAAAAGAGTCTTTGCTTCTTGCTAAGACCTTACCTTAGATTCCCTAAGCCACCATTCTGCGGTCTTCTCCTTTTTTCACTTGGTTGCGTCTTGTTAGTACTCAGGTACTTTCGAGGTTTATTAACCCACATTGCAGTCTTGACTTCGTCTTTATTTAACCAAGGTTATGTCGTTGGAGCACGACGCTTGATGCAGTTTGTCTTCTAGTTCTACCTAGCTTCGCAATTGAAGTTAAGTTTACTCAAAATGTAACTTATTCACATTTTTGAGTAAAATTAATGTTATTATTCTTCAGCACTCACAGTCTATATTATTGTAACAAATGTTGTAATGTTATAGCTACTCCTTTGTTGATTACGTATGAGGTGTAATGGGGTTTAGATGGCACGACGAGCTTCTTAAGTTATTGGGTGCATACGCATACATTGAGAAGGTCTTTGGGACAATGTAATTTGCGGAGTGGGCTTGATAATTAGGAGGTTACGGGATGGGAATATATCTAAGCGGGGAATGCTGCGGCGATGAAGGAGGTAGAAGTTTTATCTCTTCAGCATATAATTTTGATCTTTTTCTTGATGCGTTCAATGCTGTTTCCATGCTATCAATCCATTTCGCACCCCTCTGGCTCAAACCACTTGGCAATTTGCTTGGCGCTCACCGCCTCTCCTATAAAAGAAAACAAAATACTTACTTTCTTGTTTTATATATTTTATAAGTACATATTCTTCTATATAGCAGGGGGCCAGTGAAATACGATGCGAGAATATATTTTTCCATGTTTCACCGCGAAATGGTTAGTTTGCTTTGTCACGATAAAATTACGGAAACCTCTCTTTTACTTGGTGTATCTTTATTTCAAAGCGAATTAAAAAGGCGCTTTATACTGTTGCAATTATGAGTATTCATCGATGACTTCTTTGACTTTTTTGAAAAGTGATGAAACGATTATATGTAGGGAGGAGTAGTACTCCCTGGATTCAACTCTGCAGAGTATGCGGAAACGTGCCATCAACTTTGACTAGATTTTTAGAAAATACATTGCAACATTTATATCTACAAATAAATTTGTTTAAAAAACTGGGCACTTAAAAGATCTTTTCGATGATACCAATTGGTACGTATAAATATTTATATATTTTAATATATATAATTGCGGTACATTATTCTCGTGGCGGGAATTGCTGAAGTTTTGGAGCGAGAGGAGTATATTTGCTTTAGGGCACTAGCGATTATATGACACTAGCGTGATTCGGTAATGCCTGACGACATGATGGGCTACTATCGACCTCGCGGTGGAAGAAGCCGTTCGGTTTGATTCTTGGACCAACATGAAATAAAAAATTCATCTCAGCACGCAAAGGCGTCGCCGTTCTGCTCCAGCGGTTGGGCTCGAGACTTCCAGCGGGGTCACGCGACGTGGAAATTTCACTTGCGGCGCCAGGATCTCCGCTGACCTCCTCCAGCGTCTTTGGATCTCGCGATCTTGCCGCCTTTTTGGATTTGGCGCGTTTACGTCTCCTCCGGCCTTCGCGTAGCGCTGGATCTCATGGCGGTGCCCACCTCGATGCGCGCCGCGGTCGCCTCCACGCGGTATCGCTGCGTCTGAGAATCCGCATACGGTATTTGCTTATCAGCTCCACGATTTGGTCACAGGTACGTTTCCCTTCCCCATCGGCTGCCTCCTCCTGCGCGTTCCCCTTCCTCACGGGCACCCACCACGCGGTCAGCCGAAGGCGCGAGGCGACCACCGGCCCGGCTGACGAGGTTAGAAGCGGAGATGGTAGGCACTCCCTCAGCGCCGTCTATCCAGCGTGGCCCGGGCTTATCCGTGGTGCTCTTTAGCCCATCAAACTGGCAATTTTGTTGTGGCGGGAGCACCAATAACAGCAGAAAGGAAGAGCGGAAGAAGAAGAGCGGGTTCGATGCAAGGCAGGTCCTCCATCGAGTCAAGCTCGCAATGTATAGCGGCGGGTTCCATGGTTGCATTTATTGCATAGGAGTGGCTTTGCACCCCA
>JADLZK010002753.1:0-103959 GCA_015847255.1 Hyparrhenia diplandra | reverse complement strand
CATACCTTTAGCCAGCTCCTAGCTCGATCATATGCGAAGCGCTGACCATGTTAAATTAACATGTATGGATCCGGCTTATTATTATTTTTCCTTCGAGATGGAAACACAGCAGAGTCCTTTGGGTTTCTTATTTCGAGGCCACAGTTGAATCAACATGTTGCATATGCTCGCTCACGCTCCCTTAGTCCCATGGCGTGAGCCATGCAAGATCTTCTTGCAGCATATGCTAAAAACATGCTCTTAGTCCCATGAGCGTGAGCCATGTAGTATCTTATCCCATGAGCGTGAGCCATGCAGTATCTTACTGCAGCATATGCTCGCTCATGCTCTTAGTCCCATGAGCGTGAGCCATATAGTATCTTACTGCATGCATATGCTCGCTCGCATATGCATGCAGTAAGATGTGCTCAGCATGTTGATTCAACTGTGACCTCGAAATAAGGAATCCAGAGGACTCTGCTGTGTCCCCATCTCGAAGGAAAAATAATAATAAACCGGATCCATACATGTTAATTTAACATGGTCAGCGCTTCGCATATGATCGAGCTAGGAGCTGGCTAAACGTACGTTTTTGCTGCCGATAAATAGCTTCGCCCGTCCAAAGCTTGTGTGCACGTCATCACCACGTACCTCAAGCGCAACAATGTGCGCAGCGTCATCCCTGTACAGATCATGTTTTAAAAAGATTCAATTTAGATTTGTCATGTGATATGTTTTCATAATACACCTATTCAGAGTCTTAAATGCTGATATCATTTTTTCCCCTGAAACTCAGCCAAATTTGAGTCAGTTTGACTACGATCAAACCTAAAATTATATCGTTTCTAGGGTGAAGTAGTTCATGTTTATGAAGCCAAACTTTTCACCAGAGAATTAAATATTACTCCCTCCCAAAATAAATGCAAACCAAATATCAGCTTTCCGAGGAGTTAAACATTTTTAAAGTTTTACCTAATTATGATTGGATTAAGAATGGAATATACTTTTGATAATGTGTACTTATTTAGAAATGTAAATTTGATATTACTTTTACTATTTCTAGTCAAACTTAAAAAAATGAGTCCTAAATAATTTTGGGACTGTGGGAGTAAACACTACTTTTTTTTTTGCCCTTAATAATTTTGGGACTGAGGAGTAAACACTACTTGTAATTTCTGCTTATTCAATGACGAGTGTCTCTGATCTTGTTGATTTTTTTTAAAAGATACTTTCGATTATTACTAGTGGGCCCTTAAACCCTTGCAAACCCTTTTGGGCTTGGGCTATTTTGCTGATTCGATTCGAAGAGCGTCGCGAATTACCACGCGGCGATTTGTGCCCTCCGACCCGTCACTTTCGTCCACACCCCTCTCAGCTAGCGATGAAAAACGGACGGAAAAACCCCATTTCTATTTCCATTTCTATATTTCTTGGCGGAAACGGGATCCGGTTCGAAAAATGCGATTCGGAAAATGGAATCGGAATATGTGGGTGCACAGAAACGAACCAATACGAACGGAAATTGAAGGAAACGGTCGGAAGTCGAACTTAAGTCGGAATAACATGGTGCGCGCAACTATCCTTCTCTTACGGTCCTCCAGGCTAGCGGCTACCTTCAATCGTGCCATCACAGCTCTCCAACATCATCCATCTCATCGGGATCACTTTCACTTTCATCAACATCATCCGGTGGTGTTTTCGGTTTCAAATCAACCACTATGGATGGAATGCATTTACGATCTAAAAGACAAGACATATATTAATTGATGATCGGTACATATGCAGGCGCATAACAACACCATATTAGATCGCGTAGATCTCATCATTAGCTTTCGAAAGGTGTGGTTTCTTTGAAAACGGAGGGCGACAAAGTTATGGGTTCTGGCGTAATCACGGGAAAAATCGCGGTAAAATACGGAAAAATTCCGACCAAATCCGAATTCCGGAAATACGGACGAAAAACGCCATTTCTACTTCCGTCCGGATTCCGAGAACCACCGTTCCAGATTCCGATCCGATTCGAATTTTTCGAAAATGCGGAAACGGACAGGTCAAATGTAGGACCTGTTTTTCCCGTTCCGTTTTCAACGCTACTCTCAGCGCAGGACCTCCGCCTCCTCATCGACCGACGACCGCCTCCGCCTCCGCTCCGACCGCCTGCACGCCTCGGCGCTCTCCTCCGCTGCCTCTGGCTCTAACCGCGGGGGCCCTCGCTCCATCCATCTCTACTGCTCGTCCGTGTCGCCACCGATTTGATTTCTTCCTTTCAGTCAACCCGGCCCAAAGCCGCCAGATCACGGCACTCCGTCCACCTTCGGCGCCGCCGATCCCTTCTCCTGCTCGTCGCCGGTGAAGATGATTCCCCAGAGCCAGAGCAGCTCCTGCAGCGCCTTCAACTCGTCGAGAAGGTAACCTCACGGCCTGCACCCCCATCTCAGTGGTTGTCAGTTCGGTTCCTTAGGCTGGCTGGATGTTTGTTGTGCGTGTGCAGCGGATAGTGCGGGTGCTGGAGCTTGCGGGAGCGGTGATGGAGGAGCTGGGAAATCTCTCAGGGCCCTCGCAGTGATGCAGTCGGTGCGCACTGCCGCGAGTTCATGATCGCTATGAAGGTAATAACCGGCTCACTGCCTGCCCTCAGATCGTTAGGCCAGTTATGCGCCTCAGTCCTCGCTAATCTCATGCTAGAGAGACTATTGGAAAATGAACAGCTGTTTTAAAGTACTGTGTACGGAATTTTGCTCTGGCCAAAGTTACTTTGTTTCCATCAAATTGACTATGGCCTTGTTTAGATGGCTAAAAATTGTAACCTAATATTACATCGCACAATCGTGAAAGACGTTTAGTTTGTTAGTGGTAAATATCATCCTATCATGGAGTAACTAGGCTCAAAAGAATCATCTCACAATGTACATCTAAAAACATTGTAATTAGTTTTTTTTACCTACATTTAATACTCCAAACATATGTCTTTTGGTGTATTTAATGTGATATGATGGAGAAAGTGGGAAAAAGGTTAGAAATTTTAGCCATCTAAACAAGGCCTATGTAAATATATGCATCTGCTCCTCAATTGGTTTCTATTTAATGAATTATACATGCCACAAATCGTTTATGATAACTCGCTGCTTAGTTATGTTTTGGTTGGACCAGGAAATTCAAACAACGTTGCGTGAGGAAATCAGAAGTGCTTGTGAATACCGTCCATTTGAAAGTGTGATTACAGCGCAAGGATTACTAATGAGATATGCTGCAAGAAGCTGGAGTATGTAATTGAGAAAGTTGGATTCCATGCAACAGAACCTTTGAACAGAGCACTGATGATGTTTAGCGAGCTGGCTACATAGTAGTAAGTGTACCCTTTTTTTTTGCAAAATAGTGTAAACTGGTTAGCAAATAAGAGGATACTTTATGAATTTTGATGATAGTATCCGCTCAATCTGGTGATTTTGTTATTACTTTGGAGCGAGTTACTGTTTGCTCTCTTTGTAAGCTGTTTTCTTGCAGTAGAAAGGAGATATATTTGCAGTAGGAGGATTCCTAAAAAAGTGATTTGTTTCTGTGCAACAGAGAAAGGAGAAGCTTTTCTGCTGCTGCGGGTGACACTGGTGTCAGTTCCCCATTGCTTGCTGCTCTGGTCATCTTGTGTCTGATTGGCCCTGCCCTTGCTATTAGTACCACTAATAATTGCCATCCTGTGTATTAGTACCACTAATCTGGCCCCTTGCTGCCGCGTTCTGCATTGTCAATAGCAGTCATGTTCTATCTTCTTTGAGGATCAAGATTGCATTTGTCAATAGCAGCCATCATGTTCTAGCTTTCTTGAGATGAGAACTGAGAAGCATCTCTGCAACATATAAGCTGGATGGCTGTGGTGCGCCTAAGCCCAACAGATTAAGGCTGTGTTTAGTACCCTGAATTTCCCATCACATCGTTTGAATTTTTCATCACATCAAAGCATTAAATGTCTTAAAAAAACATCATACCCGAGTATGAAATGTAGGTAAATAAAATAACTAATTGCACAGTTTAGATGTACATTGTGAGACGATTCTTTTGAGCCTAGTTACCCCATGGTAAGTTAATATTTCCACAAACAAGCGAAAAGTGCTTCTGATCTTGCGGTCGGCGCCGATGCCCAATTCGGTCTGAACACAGACCTAAAAAGTTTTGGGTGTGTTTGAACCGTTGTAGCACTTTTCGCTTGTCACGTGGTAAATATTATCCTACCTTAGGGTAACTAGGCTCAAAAGAATGGGTGCAATGTACATCTAAATCTGTGCAATTAGTTATTTTGTTTACCTACATTTCATGCTCGGACATGCGTTTTTGATACATTTAATGCTTGATGTGATGAGAATTTTTGGAAATTTTAGAAAAGTTGGGGAACTAAACACACCCTTTGCCTACTACCCAGAGGCTAATGATTGAGGAGCGCGCACCTCTGCTTTGACAGGTTATCCTGTTTGCAGTGGATGGAGTACGGTTTGAGCCTGCTCTGCTAACGGCTCATTTCGACGATTTAATAGTATTCTACGTGAGAGAATAAGCTAAAACAAAGCTCATTTCGACTGATTTAAGCCTGAACAAGACGAAGAAGCACAAGCGAACACTGGATATTTGAACCTTGTTTAGTTCCCATGCAGGAACCCAAAAAGTGGTACGATTCCACTGTCACATCGAATCTTTTAACGCATATATGAAGCATTAAATTTAGGTAAACAAAATAACTAATTATGCAGTTTGGGTGAAAAGTGCGGAGGCAATCTTTTGAGTCTAGTTAGTCCATGATGGGATAATAATTACCAAATACAAGCGAAAAATGCTTCTGATGGCCCAACCCAAAATATTTCACCAACTAAACACACCCTTAGTGTGGAGGACACTTTATGCTGCGCATAATCAGATTTTCTTTTGGTGTAGTACGTACTACTGTACAGAAACTGTTGCTGTTGGCAGGCAGTGCGAGGTGGTAACTCTGTCACAGTTTCAGAGTTGTTTTGTAGCCTGATAAAAATGCCCTGTCCTGGACTCATGGTTGGTGGTGTAAGGCCACGCAGATTACTGACATCATACTGTACAGTTCTAAGGGCCTGATTGGGTAAGATCAGCAGCTAAAATTAGCTTGGGGTTCTGTTTGATGTCTAGCTAATAGTATAGCTGTGCTTATCTTCCGCCTAGCAAACAATTACTCATTTCGTTCCAAATTCGGTGTTGTTTTGGTTTTTATTAGGTACATAGCAAAGGTTATGTATTTAGAAAAGCCAAACTTAAATTTAAATTGGATGTAATTGTTAGCTACTTTCTCCATTTCAAATTATAAGTCGGCTTTTGACTTTTTTGGTTCATAAACGGAGGGAGTAATTGTCTTATTATCTAGCGCATAACAAACAATTAGTTGTTTGCTGGTTGTCTTATTATCTGCCACCCAGCTAAAAATTAGCTGGTACTTTGGTTGTCTTTTGCTAAGACAATCCAATAGCACCCAATCTTCTATATACGAAAGCCCCCAAAAGCGGGCTAATGGATAGGTCCACGTCGCCGCGAACCCGCTAACCGTTAGATCTAGCGTTCATACAATCCGGTCCGTCCAAAACGAGTCAGTTCGGGCCGAGCACCCGACCAAGCGCAACCGATCCACCTCGAACCTTCCCCGGCCATAGCTTCTCTGCCCGCTCCGCGCCCCTTCCTGCGCTGCTCGTTGCCGTCGGCTGCATCCCGCACCGTAGAGCCGGGTACGCCCGCGCCGGTAAGCAGATGCCGCCGCCGACGACGCTCGGGTCGCGCGAGGGCACACGCTGCCGCTGCTCGACGAGCAGCCGCCGCCGGATTAGCTAGCCTCCCCTTCGCCATCCTTACAGCCCAACACCTTGCGAGCTCCAGCGACGGTGCTGACGACAGCGTGAAGGGCCGTCGGTGCCCCTGCTCGGGACGCACGTGTGTGTGGCCCGGCGTCCTCAGGCCGTCCCCGTCCACCCTACGCCCACCTATGAGTGCGGGCCGGCAAGATGGCGCTGGAGCACCCCTGCTCGTTGCTGGCAAGCTGCCCCACCGGCCGGAATCGGCGCTGCAAGCCCGTTCCCGTGCTGCTCTGTTCGTAAGATTGAGGAAGAGAGAGAAAATATAATTAGAAACTCTTTCCCGGGTCCAGATGCAAATTCCGTCACTTTTTGTCAATAGTGGTCCACCGTACACAGAAACTTTGGGTTAATTACTTAGAAAACTAGGATCCCCAATGCAAAATAGTTTTTCCTTTTTTTCTGTTTTATTTTTTTTTCTATACATATAATCAACTGAAAATTGTAAAAAGGAAAATCCAGTTTGGTAGACTACTTATTAAAAGCATATATATATATATATACGCAATACATACTTAATATGTGATGTTTTAGTAGAAAATTTTTCTTATATATGTGTATCTATACTTTTTGGGGGTTCAATTCATATATATAGATCATGTGCTCCTTTTGTAATAAAATTTTATGGTAACTAACTCATTCCATGACTCCATGAGTGTTCTTTGGCAAAACTTTATTAAATGGTTCAAAAATATTTTTGTTAAACATTTAGTTTTAAATGTATAATGAAGTAATAAACCTGTACCTACTTTTTTAACCTTCTCCAAAGTGGGCGACCATAGCACTGCCTTACCCCTTACGTTAGCCCCGGTGAGAACACGCATGAACCAAATAGTCCTCACCTCACTTATACTCAATCTATTTGTTTGGATCTTACGGGTAAAAAAGTATATAAAAAAAATGTTGTTCATATTTCTATCCTATTGATAACAACTATCATACAAGGGTGTTACAATATATACGATATACTTTGAGAACTGTTAACACTACTAGGCATGTACTAGCAAATTTTTTTAATAATGTCAGTTTTTGCTAGACAAGTTTATAGAATAGCATGATTTTACATTCAGGTATACGGATCAGCTCCTTCCACTAAACATAGGATAAAGTAATCTTCTAGCGTTAGCCCAGCATCCATAGAACAACATGATCCCACAACCGATATGAAGAGCATTACTTCCATCAATCATCAGAGCGTTAGCCCAGCATCCATAGAACAACATGATCCCACAACCGATATGAAGAGCACTACTTCCATCAATCATCAGATTAACTGGTTCTATACATCTATAACTCCCTTAACCATGAAAAGTAGACACACATTTTTTTCAACTTAATTAAAAATTGACCACATACAAAACAAGATTAGTATTTTGTTTTAAGTTAGAAGATGTATCAGATTAGCCATGGTTCTCCAAGTTCTTTATCTATATTCCTTCTCTTATCCAATTGATTGCTGCTTGCACAGCACATTAGTATGAAGTCTCTTCACTACATCAAATGAATTTGACTTCTTGGTTCTTGATTTAGAAATACTGTATTTTCGTCCATCAATATCAAAATCGAGAGCCCATATAGTCTCAAATTGGTGTATTCAATGGACAAACATATTGACCTTGCAATTGGTGTAACAGAACCTTCAAAATTATAGGGTCCACATGTACTAATTATCGGTTCAACGACCTTTAATAGCCACATACGTGCACCTATAACTTGAAAAGTACTATTAACTATTCCAACGAGGATCCGTTCACGAGGTCATTGCAATTATTACAACAATTTTCATACATAATCGAGTAAAACGATGGAAGACTTATATTACAATAAGTTTTACAACCATTTATTTAAAATAAGTTTTACAATATATAAGTAGGATAATGAGAAAGTTTATAACATATCTCTCACTAACGGACCCGTACGGGTCTCACTTCTCACTCATCGTCACTATCCACCTGATGGATTGTCATGCAACACGGTCCTGTGCAGACATGACTACCTGGTCCTGCAACATGGGTTAATAAACCCTGAGTGCGGGAGTACTCAACAAGACTTACCCGACGAAAGAAAAAATAGGAGAAGACTCGGGAATGTTGGTCTAATAAGATTCAAGGTAAGGCTTTTGGCAAGAATCAATGACTCTTTTTGCGGAAAAGCTTACTAGTAGTGAATCCTTACTTTCAATATTTTAATCCCAATTAAGTTTCTCACCTACTCTAGGTGATCTTACACTAGAGCACACACTTCTTAAATTTTCCATCACTTAATCCATCTCTTCATAGTTCCATAATTAATCTACGATGTAAGGGGGGAACCGAGTTTCCATATCCGAGAAGCACGACGATTTCGAAATCGATTAACCCGGTGGGGAGTTCTTTCCACACGACATATATGTAGCACCTAAGCTTGCATATATCAACCCTTTCTTGGATACTCAAAAGCGGAACCGCGTCCTCGCCACCCGAGGAAACAAGTACACCTCACACCTTGGGAATCTAACCCACGGGCATCCAGAATTTAACCCACGAGTGTACACGCTACTCTCCCGCCATCTCTCCACTCCCGGTCTTGGCGGTTGTACGTTTCCGATTTGACACCCCGAGATCGGGCTTACCGGGTATGTGGTCGATTACTAGTTTCGACTGTCACGGGCGGCGCCCTTGACAGGCGTGCCATTGGTCAAAAGACCTCGGGCGCGGTGCGTTCCATAGTCTCGATCCACATTGCTTACAACGAGCGGTCCTTAATCGACAAGCGGAAATACTACACTGAGACTCCATTCTCAGTGCAAATTACCCGACCGGTCTCAAATTCAACACCATATCCCAATATGGTTTCATCAAAAAGCATCCTTTCTCATCAAATGCCCATTCGGGCTATCATAAGAGACTTGTCACATTTTGACTCAAAAGTCTAACTAATTTAGCATGGCTAAGCATTTCTAAACATTTTACCAAAACGGGCTATCAAGGTAGATATCGAAATAACCAAGGAATGGTAATGCATCAATTAGGTTATCACACAACTCCTATCACCTAATGCGGTATATAAAGCAAAGGTGATATCAAGCTTTGTAAAAAAACACAAGGAATGTTTAAATGAACGGGGGCTTGCCTTGGTTGTGAAATAACTTGACTCGACGATGGATCACAATAATCGGAATTGGATCAACAAGAAAACCCTCTTCGGAGCTTGATCGGCGATCTCTCGTTCACCTTAGCTCACTATACGAAAGAATAACATATGCTTTACATGATGCCGTGTATATAAACATGATGCGCGAGAGTGCATGAAATGATAAACTCTTGAGTACAACTTTTCTTCACGATAAAGTTGCAATCCAACAAAACCAACTTGTTGAACTACTCTCTGAGATATCGTCACCATTGCCTAAGGAGTTCTCAAGGACCATTTGATAGAGGCATGGTTTAGGGTTCACAAAACAATTCAAAATTCACCCAAAACCCTAGGTTATAAGACATAAAACAAATTATTCAACACATGAAATAATAGAGCATGAAATAATAAATATTTTAACTTTCTTTAAACAAGCTCAAAATTTTTTGTACAGGTAGATCATGTCATAAAACAGTGTCAAAATAATTTTCATGATTTTTGGATAAATAGAATAATTATTAAAAATCAAGGAAGATGCATTTTTAATTAAAATTTGTATTTTTAAATCATGCCCAAACTATTTAAAATTCAAGTTTCATAATTTTCCTAGATAGAACATATGATGGGAAGGCTACACAAAAATTTTCATGATTTTAGAACCCATATTTGAATTTATATGAAATTTGGAAAATCGACACTATTCAAATAAATGAAATTGAATAAAACATTTCATAAATGAAAAAGGGTTTCGGGTTGAATCTGGCCCGGCACTTTACGGCCCAGTACTGTTCCACGGCCCGCTATCGTGCATGATGGACCGCCCGCTATGAGCGATGGACGAACCGTTGGAGCGAACGCAGGCGGGCTGGCGATGCGGCACGGCTTTATTCTTGTTGGTTTTTGGCCCGGCGAGACACGCCGCCGGCTGCCGACGCTGCGGTGCTTCACGCAGGCGCGGCCCGGCGCCGCTGTTCGGCGCCGGTGATGGACTAAAGAGAAAACGGAGAGAAGGAGGGCGACCCGGGGCTCACCCGAAGCTAGAACGGGGCTTGGTTTCTGAGAACAAGGCCGAGGTGGGTCGACCGCTGGGAAAAAGGACGAGTCGACCGTGACCACGACGCCAAGGCAATGCTAAAACGTGAGGAAAAGCAAATCGAAGCTCACCGAACACGACAAGCGACAACGGCGGGCTCGCGGTGGAGATCCGAGCATCCGGCGACGGAAGACGACGGCGGCGCTGCGTGACTCGGCGATGGGGCGCTAAGAGCGCTCGAGGCGCGCCAGAAGGTTGCGGGGCGGGGCGAAGCTGATTTGGCGAGAAATGGAACGACGGCGACGAACGGCGGCGGCGGATGGCGGATGGTTCCGGCGGCGGCGGTTTTCGAAAGAGGAAAAACGGCGGCGCGATGCCGACCTATTTATAGGGGAGGGAGGATGATGAGGTGGCCGACCGACCTCGCCGCTCTCCTCGCGCGACGAGAAAAATCGGGGGGCGGCGCGGCAGTTGGCGGCGCGGTGTGGCAGCCGCCATAGGGTCGAAATCTTGTAGCCGCGAAACCCTAACTTCGAATTTGTCAAATTACTCTCAAAATTTGAACTAAACTCGAAAATCTCCAAAAAACAAAAGTTTGCTTAAAATTTCAAGATCTACAAATTTCATAAATGGAACATTTTCAAATTCGGCTGGAAAATAGACTTTTTTGAAATGAGGTCAAAAGTAGGAAATTTGAATTCAAAATTACTTTTAAAATTATGTAAAAAACTTGAAAAACTTTGTACATATCTTTTGTTCATCTCAACAAGATCTACAAACTAGCTTTTGGAAGTTTTGTCAAATTTTGCTTAGATTTTGAAAATAGAGAAAAGGGGCAATTAGGGTTTCAAATTAGGGTTTCCGACAAGGGGGGTAACTTCCGAATACGATTCTTTCAGCGTCTTTTTAGGACCGACCGACGAAATCAAACATAAAATAAACTTATTTTAGTTCAATGCAAAACATGGTGGGTTAAACATGTATGCTTTGCAATGATCATGATGACATGTCATATTTTATTAATAGTAACACCCGGGGGTGTTACAATTGGCCTCCCACACGCAGTGATGCGGCATCCTAAACATGATTTTTTTAAAAATAAAAAAATAAATCAACATTGTGCCGGCAAGAGAGCAAATGGGTGACGGACATACGACACCAACATGGCGGCGAATTGATGGCCTCAAGGAAGAAGAAGGCTCGCGCCATCTCGGATGTGATACAAGATGAACACGATTTGTATAAATAAAGATCTCAATTAAATACTTATCTTACCACACTCGGTAAATCTAAGTCGCATGCGAAAAGGGCACGTATACGGCGCAAGCGACCCACACACGGCCATATACGCGGCAACGCCGCGACCATTTCTAGTAGTTAGCTATAGTAGCTAATATTAGCTAGCCAAGTAGGAGTATTTGCTGGCTATCTATTGAAAGTGTTGTTTTGGACTCAGTGTCATCTTATTTGACCACTAGTCTTATTCAAAAAATTTATATAAATATTATTTATTTTATTATAACTTATTTTCTCATTAGAGATACTTTAATAATTATTTATTTATTTTATAATTTATTTTTTAATAAAATGAATAGTCAAACACACATTAGGTAAAAGTAAAAATGATACTTTCAATGGGGCGGAGAGAAAGTAGCTTGGTGCGATTAGGACCCAGTACTCGCTAAAAGGTGTTTTTTTTTTTTTTGACAACTAACAACTTTATAGATTAAGCAAGCATTTTACAATACAAAGCCTTGAGAGAAGGTCAGTATTACAAGGTCCACCGACCGAAATACAATGGCAAAGACAAAGACGAACTCGCCGGCCGTGAAGTCGCGATGTGTCGCGGGAGGCGGGAGGACAGCCGAATGGAAGGACCATGCATCGGTTGAAGAAGAGACGACGAGCCCTAGATGGAATTCACACCGTGCGGCCGAAGTATATGTAGAAATCTCGTCGCCGTGATGCAGGGATGAGGCTCCCTGCCGAATCTCGCAGAGACGAGATCGCCTGGTGGCCGGCACCGCTTGAAGTAGCTCAGGGGTGGACACGATCTGCTTGCTCGAAGGAGGTGGGCGGCGGTACTCGGACTAAAAACAGAAACAAAGGAGAAAAAAAAAAAAAAAAAAAAAAAGATAAACTCTATGGGAAGCTTCCAGATATAAGATAAGGATGACCAGCAGCACTGTTGTCCGCACACGCGTCGTGTCTTCTGAGCCGGGGATAGAACACAGACCGCATGCTGCACACGTGGTAGAAGGCCCCCTGCGGGACCCACCATGTGGGAAACCAGGTCCAGGAAAAAAATTCCCCAGTGGAGGAACGCCGGCGGTGTGCCTTGGCGGCGATGGAGTCCACCAAGCCGCCAGAGCCGGAGCCGCCAGCGACACTGCCAGACGCGGCGGAGGCGGCGAAGATCTGGCTCAGGTCGAGGGCGAGAGGCCTCGCGCGGGCGCCCAGCCGGTTGACCTCCTCCGACTCGAGCAGCTGGAAGCCCGGGTGGTCCCGCAGCACGTCGGCCGCGGCCGCCGGGGGGTTGACACGGAACGAGGTGCCGTCCAGCCGCATCACCTTGGCGCTCTTGCGCTTGCCCCCGATGCTGTTCCCCATAGTCGTGGTCGGGGGTGCGGTGGCGCCGCTGCCGCTGCGTTGCGACTTGCGAGGAGGTGCTGGCGGCGTTGAGTCGGCGCGCAAGGGCGGTGGTGGTGTTGGGGTAGATGCATCGGTGGGTTTTCTCTATCTAATGTATTTTCTTTTCTATTTGTTACTGGTATTAGCGTGAATAGATGCATCGATGGTTTTACTCTCTGTAATGTCCTTATTTTATTTGTAGGGCGTGTGAATAGAGGTAGGCGGGATGGTAAAACTATCCTTATGCGTTCTATTTGTTGCTAGTCAGCGAGACAATTGTTAGCTAGATGTCCAGCTATAATAATTAGCTAGTATGTCTATTCAAATCTACTGGAGCTACTCCCTTCGCCTCTAAATAACTGTCACCGTTGGTGTGGGTGCCACGTTTGATTTGATTTGATTTGAAAAATACGTGTAATATTTTTATCTCTAAATAAATTTATAAAAACTATATTTAAATATCTTTTCAATGATATTAATTATATACTACGTATAATTAGCTACTGTATGCAGGGTCAAAGTTGCCACAGTAAAACAGGCTGTTTGCTATGCAGGGTCAAAGTTGAAAAGCTGGCTGAAGCTTGAGAAAAACACTGCACCCATCCATCTCTCGGAGCGAAAATTGCTACTACCCCTCCGTCCCTTTATGTATCGCCCCAGCGTGTCGTGAGGGAAATACGGTTTTTAAGACAAACATTTAGGGATAGGGGAGCAGTATTTAGGCGTGAATGTGGGAGCTGAGCTGCCTCGCTTGCTATAAATGGTGGGAGAGTGCGAGAGGGACGGGGTAGGTGTCATGTGGCCATGTGGCCATGTGTGACAGCACAGTGGCTGCCCCTGCTACTCCGTCCAGCTCCAGCAGCAGTCCAGGTCGACCGGGACTTGTATAGATGCATCCTAAATTTCAATTTTTTACGCTCTCTTCGTCATATTAAAATTTAGAACCATATATAGAGCATTAAATATTAATAAAATAAATAATTAATTATACGATTAGTTATAAATCACGAGACGAATCTTTTAAGTCAGTTAGCTTATGATTAGATAATATTTATTAAATACAAATAAAAGTGAGTAAAGGGGTTAAAAGTTGAAAAAAATTTGCAATCTAAACCAGACCCGGATTGGAGAGGGGCCGCTCGCGCTGCTGTCCGTGACGCTGTGTGTCAGCGAGCGAGCGCCATGTGCCGATACCTGGGGCAGGCAGACCTGATGATCGCCTGAGGCCACGCCACCGCCCACCGTCCTCCACTGGCTAGGCGGGCCAATCCATCCGGACACGACAGCGGCCTTGTTTTAGATGGCAAATATTTGATTCGAATGTCACATCGTATATCAGAAGACGTTTTGCTTTGTTAGTGGTAAATATCATCCTATCACAGAGTAAGAAGCCAAAAGAATCGCCTCGCAATGCATCTAAACCGTATAATTAGTTATTTTTTTACCTACATTTAATACTCCAAACATATATATCTTTTTTAGTGTATTTAATGTAATACTGATGGAGAGAAACTGGAAAAAAGTTAGTAGAAACTTTAGCAATCTAAACAAGGCCAGCAGCAGGCAGGTCTCGTCGATCGTCTCTCTCATCTGCCCTGCCGCGCGACTGCCGAGCCGACCTGGCGACGCTGTCCCCTCCACGGCCGGCCTCCGATCCTCTGATTCCCGTGCCATGTCCGTCTCCGGGACAACTCTCGTCTCGTCGTCGTCGTCGTCGTCTTGCGCGCTGCGGTCTCATGCGGTGGCCGGTGCCTGTGCTTGTGTCCAAAGCAAACTGTGATGAGCAGCACCCTATCCTTTCCCAGGAACGAGGCAGCAGCTGAGAGAGAGTCTGAGCGAGCCTGCGCCTGCCTCCGGCTCTCCGCTATCCGCAATGGTCAGAGGGGTGGTGTCTTTTGACCGTTCGTCGACCGCCATCCTCTCCTCGTCGTCGTCGGGAAGACGGGGAACACAACACAACAAACAACATGGTCCTAATCGATCCTCCCCGTGCACCCAACGACGGTCAACGACAGTGGCAGCTTCTTGTTACCCCGCCTCCCTTCCGCTCCGTTCCGTAGGAGCAGCCATCAACCGTCTTCCTATACTAGAAACAACGCGCGCGTTGCCGCGCTTCAGTTTTTGTTAGGCACTGTGATACTGTGATATCATTTGTCTATGAGGTTTATACGAGATCATTATGCATGGTGGCATCTTTGGAAGTTTGGAACACCTAAATCAACAGCCAGAATATGTGGAGAGAGTGGCCTCTAATAAAAGAAGAAATTTGGAGATATTTTCATCATTGAAAACAAACCAGATGATCTTCTGGATTATTATCACCCTAGGCATAACTTTCACAAAACATCCTATTTGGTTTCATTTCATTCCTGGCGCTGAGCGGTTAAACCTTTGGAAAAGTTGTCATCTTTGCATACAAGCCACATGCAATCTGTATGGTAAAAGATCGTCAGTTCATCAATAGCTTAAAATTGAAATGGTGGTCAAAAGAGAGCAAAAATGTCACTGTTGTTGAGCAAAATTAATTGATAAACTTAACAAATTTTTATCTCATCCATCCTAAATTCGAATCTGATAATTGTTCTGCTAAAAATCTTAAAAAACAAAATAGAAGACGCGATATTTTATACTCCTCTGGTCCCTAAATATTTATCTTTTGGTTTTCGTACGTGCAACAACATTTGTACTCTTAATAAATTTATTGCAAAAACAAATTGAAAGAACTATCTAATGATATCAATAAATATTAATACTTACTAACACAAAATTGTATAAAGTCATTTTTAAGTAAGCGAAATCGACATATAAAAGGACGGAGGGATTACCAAATAAGAATCCTATATGTACACTTCTAAACTACAAGCATCTTCATAATAATCAGACCACATATTTATACACCGCATCACGGCTGCCAAAACAGGCTGTCGTGCGGCACAAAGAGCCCATGAGCAAAAACCATACCCTGTACAGTTGTACATCAGCACCAAATCGAAGCTTTGGACCACAACAAACGGCCACTCGAAGCAAAGAAATAGAGATTGGGAGTTCAATTGTAAAAATCACAAAAACTGATTTGAGATTGGAAATTTGGGGATAGGCGCTGTGCTCTCAACGGGAGCAGGAGCTGCTGCGTCTTGCAAGCATTTTGTCATACAGGCTACGGACATGGCTCGCCAGCTGCCTGCCCGGCACCCACTGGCCACCGGCCCATTGCTACCACCGCACCTGCCCAAAGCGGAATTGCTGAACCTCCGAGAAGCGCCTCTGCGCCTGCAATCGCCGCCCGTGGTATACTGGAGTCCACGACAGCCTCTGCGCCCCTGCTGTTTTTCTGTGTTGGCCATTGCGTCGATAGCAGTCGCCACAGGAGCCGCGCTCATCTCTGTGGTCGCGATTGTAATGAGCCGAGGCCCGAGAGGTGCCAGGCGTGGTGTATCCCGGCGCGGTTGCAATCCACCGGTCCGCCGGCGCCGGGTCAGGGGGCTCCACGGCGCGGCCGAGCCCGCGGGTGGGGTCGCCGGAGTCGGCCGCCGCCACAGGCAGAGGAGGAGCAGGCGAGAGGCAGGGGTGAGGCGGAGCGAGCGGGCTCAGTCTCGGCGCCATGGGGGAGGAGTAGAGGCCGCTGCCGAGGTGAGGGCTGGCGGCAGATGCGAGACGAGAGTGGTGAAGGTTCGGGAGAACGGGAGAGAACCAAGCGCACAGTACAGCTGGTTGGACGGACCGATGGAATGTTGTCCGAGATCCAACGGTCGAGCTTTGGAGGCGGCGTGGCCCAATGAGGGCTCGAGAAACTGCCCCAACTTTCGTATTTAGAAGATTCCACCTCCCTCGCGGAATGTAACAAGAAGCCGAAACCGTTTGAAAAAAAAAAAAAAACTAATTGAGAGGCTATTCTACCTTAAATTTACTTTTGAGATTGGTTTTATTTCTTTACTACCGACGTGTCCATTTGCCTTCTCAAGCTTCTTCTATTATCTCCGGATCGTTTGCGTTTTAAAAAGTGTTTTTTCTCTCACAAACAAATCAACATTAACCGAATTTCAATCAGCCATTCAAAAATTGTTTTTTTTTTTTTCTCTCTTACAACAAATCAACATCAACCAGAATCAACCGGCCAGAAATGATCCAGCCAACATAATAATATTAGTGAGGTGGATTAGAATGTAGACAAACAAGGCAGGCACGGATGGAGAAGGGGATTGATTGGTGGAGGAATATAATCAGATTGGCCGGCCGTGTTTGCGTTGGGTTGCCTAAGTGGATGGACGGTGGTGCATGTTTGGTATAGATAGATCGATCATAGATGATTCCATTCTCCTGCTAGATGTTAGATGATGCAGAGAACCAGCTACTCCTACTAGGGGTGTGTTTAGAGCCCCAAGTTTCTCTTCAAAATTCCTGCACTCCCATCACATCCCATCACATCGAAACAATAAATGCACCAAAAGACGACGTCCGTCCGGAGTATGAAATGTAGGTAAAAAAATAAACTAATTACACAGTTAAGATGTACATTGCGAGATCTATTCTTTTGAGCCTAATTACCCCATGGTAGGATAATATTTACCACAAACAAAATGAAATGCTGCAGTGCTCTTTTCGGTTCGCTCTAATTGCCAAATTTTGGCGAGAATTGCGCTTTGCCCAAACATTTGGGCTCTAAACACACCCTAGAAGAGGAGCAAAAGGTTAAAGGTGCATGCATGATGACATGATATATGATAATATAGCTCTCCCCTTTCCCCTTCCCGCATACAGGATCGTAGAGGCGGCGAAAAGGCGACTTAAGCTTTCGCTTCCTGTCGATCTCGCCCGATCTCCTCCGTGCGCCGCTCCCGGCGCCCGACGAGTGGGGATTCGTGAATCGGGCATCCGGTCCCTCAGATAGGCTTAGAATTTAGGGTCTTGGAGCTCTAGGTTGGGTGCTCACGAGCGTCATGGCGTCGGGTGCTTTTGTTGCCTCCCTCGTCTTCTGCGGCCCTCGTCGGCGATGGTGAGCTCGCCGAGGATGACGTGTGGAGGTGGTATCCTCCGTGCTATCTCCGGTGGGTCGCGGATGCCGGTCATCGCCGGCGGCTCGTGAGGTTAGGGTTAGGTTTCCGCCGGCCTCGCGTCGTGGTCGATGGCGCGTGCGACGACCCTTGGTGCCGGGCGAGTTCTCGGCTACCTTGCCACGGGCGTTAGTGGTGGGTGATCGCTGAAAGGCTTCAGCGCGGCGAATAATGTGCTCCGCCGTGTGCGGCGCGGTTCTTTGTTTGGCGCTATCACGCCGTATCGCGAGGCTCTCTTTTTACTGCGAAAGGGTGGATGCCGAACATCCTCCGTGGTACGTGGTGCTATCCCCGCCGCCGGGTTCTCCTACGGCGATGGATTTTCTTTCGGCCGCCCGGTCTTCCGGCCGCCGGCGGCGGGATCTCTTCTTCCTCTCCCTTTTTTCATTGGCCGGCGATGTCTTTCAACGAAATCGATTCGTGCGGGCGAGGTCCCGGCGATGGTCGCTGCGGCATATCAAGGTTTGGCGTCCTTTGGCCGACGAGGTGGACATGGTCGGCGGTGGCGGCGGACATCGAGGAAGACGAAGATGACACCGCATCTGAGGACTCGGTTGTAATTTCTTTTTCTTTGAGGAGTTCGGTTGTAGTGGGGAGGATATGCGTGCTCTCGCAATATATCTTCCTTTACGCAAAAAAAAAAGGTGCATGCATGATGAGATACGTATCATATCAGAAGTTGATGGAATGATCAACAAAGCGATGATAGCATCTATCTCTCGAATGAATGGATGGAAAGCGGTCGAGGTTGGTTCTACTCCCTCCGAATCCCATTGAGTTTGTCACCACGGATTCCGTGCCATCTTGTTCAATGATTCGTCTTATTCAAATTTTTTAAAAATAAAATTTATTTTGTTATGACTTATTTTATCAATAAAGATATTTAAATATTGATTAATTTATTTTATTATTTACATAAATATTTTTAAATAAGGCGGATGGTCAAACATGAAGTTGAAAAGTCAAAATGTCAAACTCTATGGGGCAGGCGCAGGTACTCCTTTAAGTTCCCCAATATAAAGCGGTAAATCTATACCTCACGGGGTGAAAATAGGGCGTCGGTCACCCGATTTTTACGGCGTCGGATCTTTACAACGAGCGGTGATGGAGAGCAAGCCATGGCGTTGGCGGGCCCAAAGGTAGAAATGGCATTAGTGCGGTCGAGGTGCAAATATGCGCTGTGTTTTGTGCTACTAGTAGTACTCCCTCCGTCCTAAAATAAAAGACCTTCTAAAAGCTAGAGAAGTCAATGTTTTAAAATAATAGACAATTATATATTAAAATATATATAATATTTATGTTAAGTGATTAGTATCATCGGAAAGATCTTTAAGTCTAGTTTTTAATAAATTTATTTGAAGATTTTAAAATGTTGCATGTATTTTCTACAAACTTAGTTAAAGTTTGTGAAAATTTGGCCAAAGCGCGCGCTTCCCATAAGCGCGTCGTTTAGTTTTGGGGCCGGAGGTATGTTGTACTATCGCGATTGGGTAATGCTTGTAGCGGTCGGTCGCGGGAGCCCGCGAGGGGTCAAGTGGTGCATCTTTGTCACATCATTAGTATTGATTTCAACTAATAGCAATATTCAGTTTCCCATTATAAATTTTACAGCGATTATGCAATGTAATTTCCTTAGCTAATCTTGTAATTTTTATTTGATTTATTAATATAATTTTTAATCTCTTTCTTTTTTGATTTGTTCTTCTAATTTTGCTTCCATAGAAAATATGCGATTAAATGCATTTTCTATGTTTTTCGTCGGAAAAGCTAATGGTTAGCAGGTTGTTTTGGAGCTCAACACAACCGCGGCTCTCGAGGCTGAGGCGGCGGCGGCGACGCACACCGTCGTCCTCATCCTCGCGGCCTCTGAGGCCGAAGCCTCGGCAATGCCCCGCCTCACGAGGCGGCCCTCGATTAGCGCCCCCATGCGCGGCCGAGTTGCTGCGCCCCTCGGCGAGCCACCCTCAGATGGTGCCTCGGCGTGTGAAGCCTAATTATCTCTGTCACAAAACCCGGTCGATTTGAGCGACGGTGACCGTCGGCGATGATCTTGGCTGGCCTTGGCGGCGAGTAGAAGCGGCGGCTGGCTGCGACCCTAAGGCGCGCAGCGTCTTGGCGAAGATGGCGGCGTGTCGCGGAGTAGGGGCCGGGGAGGAGGCGGCGGCGCAGCGTTGGAGAAGCGTGGCCGGCTGATAATGATAAGCGTAGATGGCGTAGGGCGGCGGCAAGGCGAGGTAGGAGGTAGCCGGTGATGCGGGCAGACGGCCTGGCTGTGAAGGTGATGGCAGCCCGTGGCGTACAGCCTTGGCGGCCAGCGGCATGAGGGAGAAGCAGCCTTGGCCAGAAGCGGCTAGGGTTGGGAGGAGAGAGAGAGAGAGAGAGTTGAGAGACAAGAGTTGTTAAGGTGTTACCCCTTTAATTTTTCGATTAAGATCAAGCGATTACATGCCCTTGTATTTATAGTCAGGGAGACTTGCTTGCTAGAAATATCTAGGAGGTTTCCTTATAGGTGGAGAATACCTCTTTTTACAAGACAATCTTATTTCTTTCCCCTAAATATTTATTCCCTAAATAATTGTACTTAATGATGATAAATGGCCTTGTGAGAAGGATGGCTTGCCTTGGCCCGGTTGGTGGCGTAGCCAGCCCGCGCCTCTTTTAGTTCATGACAATCTCTAATTATATATGCATCACGAGAATAGAAAATATTAAGTTATACACTTTCACATTACTACATTGTATTTATGCGATGCTTTAACAAATAACGTTTTCATATATATATATATATATATATATATATATATATATATATATATATATATATATATATATATATATATATATATATATATATATATATATATATATACACACTATTAGGACCTTTAGGCTTCCAATAGCTAGAGGAAACACTACTGACCCAAGCGAGCTTTTAAATTTGGAAAGTTTCCCACCCAACGGCTTAAGGTGAGGAAGTGGTCCAACCCAACCAGTAGAGGAGCTGGGCTCAACTTGGCCAGAGTGGCCAGTGGCGGCGCGTAGAGGATACGACTGGTCGCTCGGCTGCGGCAGTAAGCGTATGCTGGCTTTGAAGCTGGCTAGCGGGCAGGTGTGGGAGTCCGGCACAGCTCTCGCTGGCTTACGAGGGGAGCATACGAAGGAAGGTTTCGCACGGCATATGGGGATAATAGTAGGAAAGAGGCGCATCACGAGGTTTTACGGCGTTTGAAGTTACTACTGCTCGCGCAGCATAAAGATGATGTATGCATCGTCTTCGTTTCTGGCCGCAGTTTCGGTTGGCCGCTGTCGTCAGTCAGGTACGAGAAAGGACACTTTTTAAGTGGACCGGCGCGGGAGAAGCGTTTGGTTGTCCTTTATCGCACGTGAGGCGTGCGGCGTTCCGGAACTTACTTGCTTGAAGGGGATTAGTGGATTTCTCCTTTTTCCTTTTCCCAATAGGCAGCGTATGTATGCATTGGTAGAGTTCAACACTGTCATTGATATATAAGAGGTTTGTATGCACGAGCTTTTATTTCCTAATGTTTTAGGGGGGTAGTCCAGAAAGATTGCGGGGGAGAATATCTTTGAGGGGGCAGTGGCGGATTTCGAGCAGTTCCACATCCCGTCTCTCTCATTTCTCTCGCTCTCTCTCTCCATTCCACCTCTCTACTCACTGCCGGTTTCCTCCCACTCTCCGCCCGACGTAGCCCAGCCCGTCGCGGTAGTCTCCTTCCCCAGAACCCGGCGGCGGCAGATCACCCGGTATGGCGTTTGAGCGGTGGTACTCGAGTCGCGGCAATAAAGAAATTTATAGCCCGTGTGCCCCCCTCCCTCAATGGCGTAAGCGCAAGATGAACCGCAGGGCCCCGGCCCAGTTTGTTTATCTGGTTTGAGCCAGCGGGGCCCCTACGTCCAGCGGGGGTAGTGTCTCGCTGCGTGTTACCTCGCGCTCAAAAGGTGAGCTGCGGCAGGAATTCTGGCGGTCGCGGGGAGAGACGCGGGTCTCAAGCCCCACGATTGTAGTTATGAGTGGTGGTGGTGTCGCGGTTTCCTCCGGTGTGAGCAGGAGTTGAGTTGAAAAAGATCGAATCTCCTTTCTAATGAGGCATTACTCCCCTTTTATAGGAGAAGGAGAGATAATGTTCACTACTGAGTGGGCGCCCTAGGTGGCTAATTCCCGAGTGCCACACAGGTTGCATGTCTTGGCTACTAGAGGTTTGGCTGCTTTGGATGTTGCTTAGACGAAGACCGCAGCGTCCGGATCCGATGGTGGGCGTGCGTCCCACGGCGCGGCCCAGGGTCTGTGGCGTCCCTCACAATCCGCATGGCGAGGGCGGTCCTAGAGGTCGCCGGCTATGCGTGTCAAGTGCCCGAGAGTCCGGCCCAGCATGGCGTTTTGACGGTGCTGCAGGGAAATGAAAACGGTGTCATCACGGTTTCCCGTGCTCAGGGTGGCGTAAAGCACGTCACTGGATTTCGGGCTTTTGTGTCCCATCAGTCCGGATTGGGGAGGCGATTCGGCTGATTCGATTTGGCCCAGGGTGTATCGATAGCACTGGCGCCTCGCCGCGTGCAATCGCATTGAATCGCGGCGGTTTCCCTTCCTCCGGGCCGGAACCTCCCACGCCCGAGGGTCGGCGACCTAAGCGAGGCTGGTTAGGCTGCCTCACCCGAGGATGGAGAGCTGGTCTCCCTCGGCGAGGCGAGAGTTTCTTGCGCCCGAGGGTGGTGAGCTAGGCCACCCTCGGACGGCCGGCGGAGATTTCTCACAGGTCGGTGAGCTAGGCGGCCTCGGGACGAAACGCGGAGATGCGTGGTCGAGTCAGAGCCATGGTTTAGCCGCTATCGTCGGCGTGGAGCGTCATGGTTCGATTGTTTTGTAGAGGTCCTTGATCTTGTCGCTTCGTGGCGTAATAAGCTCTTTAGCGTCGTGATGACTCCATTTCGACGCTTTGTGGGCGTCAGGTAGGCCGATTTAAATGCGTCATGTGGCGTCGTGGCCAATGGCTACAGTCCATCGTCCGTCGGGCCGTCCCTCCGTCGCGGGATGATAGCGATGCTAGGTTTTTCTTGGAGCCTTGGGCAGGCGGCGGATTCTCATAGTTTGGAGAATGTCACCGGGGCCCAATATTTAGGTCCCCGACGGTAGCCCCAGAGCCCCTCGAGCGAGTGTGGACTCGCGGGGGTTCCGCTAGTTCCGTCGCCTTGTTGTTTCTCGGGTGGTTCGTCTACAAAGGGGTGGCGCGCACTGCTGGGTTGAGTCAATACCGAGGGCCTCGAATGGAATGGCGAGTTCCTTCGAGGTCTTTTATATCTCGCACGCTGGCAAGACCGAAAACTTGACTCTTAAATTAGCGCTTATTTGTGCGAGTGCATGTTCATTTTTGCAGTGGGCAGCCCGAGGCGCAGCTTATGTCGCAAGGTCGACCCGGGCCTCCTCGACTTTTTGATTATCACGCTCCTCTGTCGCCCTCACGAAAGGGAGGAGGAGGAAGACACGTCACAATGCCACGTAAGCGAATGTGTCGCGTGCTCCCGGTGAGCGTTATGGCGGGTACATGTTTAAGCGGGGTGCCCGTGCCCTGCTGCGGAGCAAAAGTGCGGCTATGTGATCGAGATTCACCCCATGAGAACTGCGGACGCTTAGCGATCCCGGGGTTTGGGCGGACCAACCCCAGAGGCACTGCTGGGCCTCCCACCGGATGGGACATCTCTATAAGCGACACCAGCGGGCCTGTAAACTACGTTTGCAGAAATCCGAGCCCCTGGGCGGGTATAGGCTGGTTGTGCATTTCCCTCCGTCCACGGCTCCCGGGTTATCCCGAGCGTAGAAAACCCCCGTGGCCCGGCGGCAACCTGGAGCGTAGGGTGTGTCGGCCCGAGGCTCGTTTGGTTTCCGTCGGGGCGGGAAGCAAATCAGCGGGCCCGACTTTTTGCCCCTCGGGGTGAGCTTTGCTTTCGGATATGGGTGGCCGGACGGTTTTACCACGGACCGGAAGGCGAGGCGTCTGAGTCGCCCACGCGCTGAGGTGGCGCGGCCATTGCGACCGATGGGGCGCGGCCTTCACGTCTTCTTGTCGAGGCGGAGATCGAGGAGCTCGATCAAGGTGCATTAATGCGCCGGCGGCTTTCCTGCGTGCGGCTTGGCGTTGGATGGCGGTTCACGCTCCATCATGGGCCGTCCATTCGGAGTCGGATTCGATTGCCCGAGCGGCGGTTTTGCCTTCCCTTCCCTATAAATGTAGAGAGTGCGATGCGTAAATGTTGCCTCCCTTAGCGCCATGCATCGCCTTCTTGCCTTCTTTTGCCGCAGAATCGAGAGATAGAAGATAGTGTGGAGAGATAAAGGGAGATTCACTTGCACCGTGCTCGTGTGATCGAGGAGTTGCTAGCGGTTGCCACCCTTCGCCTCCCTTTTACCCTAAGCGGTCGGGTGTAGCGGTGGCCTGGGCGTGAGGGAGGTGCTCGATCGCCGAGCGTGGCTAGAAGTCGGCAGACGGCGGAGGAGAAACTCCGGCGTCGTCGATGAAAGAGCTTCTTCGTCCCGCTTGACTGCGATGAAGCGCGGCCGAGTGGATTACTCCGGATTGGGCGAGGAGAGCCTAACCCTCGATGGCTCACGTGGTGAGCTTGATGGATCTTCACGCACGTAGCGGCTGGGTATGCCTGCGGCCGGTTCATTGAGGCGATCCTCCACTACTATGAAATCGAGCTTCATCATCCGCCCTCGAGCACTTCGATCTCCTGTGCCGCCATCTTCGTCACCCTTGTGAGGGATTCCTAGGGATCGAAATGCATTGACCCTGGTTGGGTTCTTCAAAGCCGGACCTTACCACCGCCTTGGCCGTGAAGCAGGCGGGGCCACCGGAGGGCGCCACGTTGGAGGCCGGTGGCGCTCGTGTCCGCCGGAAGCGCACGAGGCCGAACCGAAATGATGGGTACATCGTATCCAAGCTCACCTCCTCCAACAAGGGGTGGCAAGATGGGGTGGTTCTACCTCCGCAACGGCGGTAGAACGCTTCCCGTGTACACCGGGCGTGTCCTCAAGCACGCCCCGCGAAGTGGAACGGGGTCCCCCTGAGGAGGATCATCATCGGTTGGGGGCCTAAGGCGGGCGATTCTGCGGCTCGAGGGAAGGACGTGAATGCCGCCGCCGGCCGTGGTTGCCGCTTCCATCGGCCGGGGTATTTGCGTTGATGGCTCCGCCCTTTGCTCATGTGCGGATGACCCCGAGGCCGCCTGGGCTTGGTGCGTCGCCGGATGTCGCCTTACGCTTTCCGCCCGATGGCCTGGCAAAGGGTGAGGGATGCGTTGGGGTCCAACACTCCGACACGTATCCCTCGAGATCCCCATGCGCCCGGCCGGAGGTATATCTCCCTCGTAGGTGCTTCTTGACTTGAGTGTCCTCTGTATTGCCCGCGCATTGTCGCCATGGCGGTTCTCACTCTTTCTTCGGCAGGGGCCGTACGGATTACCGTGACTCCCTCCGCCTGTGTCCAGGCATTGGATGCCGATGCCGCCGCGAGCGTGGCCGTCTTTCCGGAGCGAGCTACTCGGGAGCTGGGCGTTGAAGAAGGAGGAGAGGAAGAGAGAAACGTGGCTCGTCGAGAAGCTGTCGGGCAGCAGCGAGCGGGGCGAGTCACGACACCTCGACCCACCGAAGGGCGAGGATCCGGAGGACCGAGTCTACAGCGTGAACTGCGTCGGATGGCCGGCGTGGCGGCTGGATAGACCGAGCCATGGGGCTCCCGAGCGAGTGAGCCGTTCTGAGCAGAGCGAGCACGAGCGTCGAGGGCTAGACGGCTGGCGCAGATGCGCGAGGGCTCTTAGGCCGAGTCACCGAGGACCATTGGCGTCGACCACGCGTAGGCACCTCGGCGTCACTGGTGAGGCCCGAAGGGAGGAGTCGACACCTCCTCATGGCGGTACCCTGGCGCCGCTGGCACGCGATTACGGGGGTCGAGCGGCGACCCCGTCCCCGATCCGGCCCGTCGCGTACGAGCATGTAACGTCATGGGGGAGGCGGCGCTTGCTAGCGTCGAAGTGCGACAGCGAGGTCGCAGCCATCGAAGCCGCGCAGCGAGGAGGTGATCCCTCCGAGCCGTGAGTTTCCCTTTCGCTCTTTTCGCGATCTTGACCTTCTTACGGTATACTGATTGCTTTGTCCCGACACGTTCTTGACTTCAGAAAGCGGGGGCCGCCTACGTTGGCCCCGCGACCCCAAGAAGGCCTTGAAGGCTAGCGTTTCAGCCTGGTGGGAGCCCGATGCGGGGTCGCCCGGCCAAGATATCGTCGTTTGCCCTTGTCGAGTCTTCGTGAGCGCCGGCCCGAGCCCAGGTGGGAGTCGGACCGAGCCGAGCTGCGAGGCCACCCCGAGGTAGGTGCGAGGCCCACGGTGGCGATGGTGGGTCGGCCACTCGGCCGATGGTGAGTCGATCACTGGAGGGCTCAGTCAGTGGCCCACGATTCCAGATCTTGGGAGCGCGAGATGGCGCCATTCGAAGAGGGTCATGGCGCGCCGCCCATCTCGAGGAGTCGGGCCCTTTCGTCCGGGAGTTCTCGCAAGAGGAGCTCTTTATGGCGGCGAGACGCGCAAGTCCCCGCTTGTCGCGACCCTGCCGATCCGGGGTTCCGCGAGGCGTACAACCCCGACTTCCGCTACTCCACGTGTCCGGATTCGAGGCAGCCCTTGGCGAAGCGTCGTCTTCGGCCATGGCGAGGGCGGTGCCCGGTGAGTCGGGTCGAGGGGCCCCGGACTTCTGCGATGCGAGTTCCGGGAATGCAGGGGAGTTGCCGGTGGAGGAGATGTATTCTTCAGCCGAGCCGGCCGGGCTGCCCGCCTTGACCCCGGGTGGCACGCGCCCGGCCCGGCGGCAAGGGTGGTCGACGACCGCCCTCGAGGTCCTCGAGTGGAGAACCCATGAGCAGATCCACAAGGCCGAGGGCTTGGCGAGGATCGTGACGCCATAACCGCCGATTCTGCGCAGGCCCGACGCGGGTAAGTGTCTTGATGGTTATCCCCCTCGCCGCATGTCTTCTATGCTTGTGTCTTGATGGGTACGTCGCCAGCACTCTCCGCCGCCGCCTCGGGAGAAGTCCGAGCTCCTTCGCCGTAACACTCCTTTAACCGAACGCCCTTGGTCAAATCCCTGCAAAGTTGATCGAGGCCCGCAGCGAGATCTCCCGGGCTTGCTGCCCTTGCCGAGGAGAGGGAGTCCCAACGGCGGGATCCCGGAGGCCGAGCTTGTCATGGCCAGGTCCGAGGCCGCCAAGGTGGTACGACATGGCCTCGATGAGCCATGATTTTGAAGAGGCCTCCTGATCCGCCTCCTCCGTGCCCCGGGCGAGGCCCATGACGAGTGGACCGTCCCGGAGGAGGCGACGGCTAGGAAATGTGCGATGCCTTGAACACTCGCATCGGGGCGGTTGGTGTCTCGAGGGCGAGACCTCGTGAAGGAGAAGGAGGAGATCCGCAAGTCGCCAGCGGATGAGCACGGCGTGATGCCGGGCCGGGTAAATGAAGTGCCAAGGTGCGCCCTCTTCCTTAGTGAGCTTTGTCTTCGCCTTGTCTTGCTAACTCGGTGGAGCACCACCCGCAGCGAGAAGGTCCGACCGAGGCCGGAACACCGCTGCCACGCCGCGCAGGGCCGAGCAGGAGCGTAAGTCGCACTCTGGAGCCGAAGAGGCCTTGTCGGGACTTCGCGTCCGCCGCTTGGGGCGGGACAACCCGAGGTTGGGCTCCTCAAATTCCCCGCAGCCCGCCCGAGCCGTGGGTGGCTACCTCAGTCCGAAGCCTGAACGCCTTTCCGTCCGGGCGGGCGACATGTATGGCCGCCGCTCACTTCCCCGATGGGAGTCCAATAAGCCGACGGCGTTGCGAAAGGCTTCTTCCTGGTTCCAACGACGAGGAGTTGATCCCGCCGAGAGGGGATGCCGCCTAATACCGCCAAGACTCGAGACGTTTACGACTGCGGACGGGCGCCGCGACCCGGTTGGCCTCCCCGCTGAGGATGAAGTGTGTCCCCGTATCTCCCCATAGAGTCAACCTATGAGGCGGACGGAGATGGTGGACGCCTCAGCCCGAGGATGCGCCGGCGGGTCCGACGCCTCCTGGGGAAGTAGTCGCCGAGGGGTTGCTTCGGCGCCCGAAGCTTCCTCGCCGGCTGCCGTGGAGGCGCAAGTGGGTGAAACCCATCCCGCCCCTCGACCTCTCTTGTATGGAAAAATTGGAGCTTGTGAGATGGATGTATATAAAACAAACGGGCGGAGGTCTATGGCCTTGGCGGGTGCATTTATGTTTATGTTGCGTTTTCAAATTTGTTAGCTTATTATGTGGCCGGTAAACTTGCTTTCTCCGGCCGCTGGGGTGGTAACCGTGACGCCACCGCGCCCCATACGGATGCCACTAGGGGCGGTCCGCTTTGCCCTGCGGTTACCTTGCTTTGGATTTGTGCGTGAGCCGACCTTTCGTAACTTAAACGATTGTTTAGAGAATGCGCAAGAAAAAACTTTTTTCTTTCAAAAAAAAAAGTTTTGAAAAGGAAGGGAGGGGGATCTCCCGAGGGGGTCCCGGAGGGGGTCCCCATGTGGTAGCCCCCGAGGGAGTTTAGTCTTGTGCTTTGAGGCTAAGACTCCTTAAAGGTTTACACCGAGAAGCACTTTTTTCGTAAAAGATGTAGATCTTTTTATTGAGTGAAAAAACGACGTGTTTGACTTCTAGTGCGGAATTTAAGGGGTAGAAGCGACGTAGTTTGTTTCATGTTCCGTGCGTTTGGAGTAGACTTCACCCTTCTCGCTTTTTTCGCTAGGTGGTCCCTGCCCAATATTTTCGGCGATGAAATAAGGCCCTTCCTGTGGTGGCGGAGTTTGTGACGCCCCTTTGTTGTCTATCTTCACCAGCACGGGTCGCTGATTTGAACTCCCGAGGCTTCAGCCACTTGGCGTGATACTTGCGCAAAGCTTGTTGGTATCTTTGCCGAGTGTGAGCGCAACGCCTCCAAGCCATCTTGCTTGGTCGATGGAGTCTTTGCCTCGCCGGGTTGCCTTGCTCGTAGGCTCGCAGCCTTTTGGGGACCCATATTCAATGTCCTGCGGGGCAAGACCGCCTGGCCCCATAGACTAGAAAGAATGGGTGAACCCCGTGGCTCGGCCGTTGTTCGAAGGCTCCATAGAACCGACGGCAGCTCTTGGTACCATCTTTTCCTCTCAGATTGGTTTAGCCGATTGAAGATCCCTTGAGCCTCGCAGATCATGCCGTTGGCACGCACTTGACCGTTGGTCTTCGGTGTGCTACTACGAGGTATTCCACTGGACGCCATAGTCGCCGCAAAAGTCGAGGAACTTCTTCCCCAATGGTTGGTTCCGTTGTCCGTGATGATGGAGTTCGGGACCGAAACGGGAGATGATATCCGTGAAAGAATTTCACCGTTTTCCCCTCGTGTTAGGGGTTCACCACGGGTCGAGCTTTCGATCCATTTGGAGAACTTGTCAATGGCGACTAGACGTGAGTGTGTCCTCCTGCGCCCCTTTCGTGGGGCCCAATCATGTCGAGTCCCCACACCGCAAAATGGCCATGTAAGAGGTATGGTTTGTGCTTGAGCCGAGGTGCGGCCCGGCACGTAGAATTGGTGCAGCATTCTCTTTGCTGTGCACGCATTGGTTCGCCTTCAAGACCGCCGAGGGCCAAGAGAAGCCTTGCCTCAAGACTTTACCGACTAGAGTGCTTCGGGCGGCGTGATGGCCACACTCCCCGGTGAGTGTCCTCGAGCAGTTCTTGGCCTTCAAATGGTATGCATCGCATATACCCCGAGGCTCCTCTTTTGTAGAGTTCCCCCTTCTCTCTCCAATCAGTGAAGGATTTCGCCTTCGGGCTAGCTGACGAGCTCGGTCTTATCCTCGGTAGCTCTCCTCGGGTGAGGTGCTCCATCGCCGGTTTTCTCCGGGTCCGTGGACTGGTCGACCGGCCATTGCTTGGGCGTGGCTTGGCTGTGTGTTGCCTCGTGAGCCCCCGAGGGTACCTCCGAGGGGTGTACTTGACCGAGGGTTTATCGAGGTCTGCGGTGAGGACGCGTTTCGAGAGCGGAACCTGCGAGGTTGCCCATGCGACTCTTGGCGAGTTCATCCGCGGCCTCGCTGTAGCGTCTCGTATGCTTGTGTTCGAGCCCATGGAATTTTTTCCTCCAATTTGCGCACTTCCCGACAATACGCCTCCATCTTCGAGTTGTGGCGCGCCGAGGCCTTCATGACTTGGTCAATGACCAACTCGCGAATCCCCCGGTTTCCAACCGTCGGATTCCGAGGTCCGCCGCGATCAGGAGACCGTTGACCGTGCCTCATATTACGCGGCGTTGTTGGAGGCAAATGCAAAATGGATGGCATACCTCAAAAGTGAATCGAAGGGTGAGATGAAGAAAGCAAACCAGGCCGCGCCCGGCCTTCATCATGGATCCATCAAAGTACATGGTCGGCCTTTCGGCTTGGATGGGCGTTGGGGGTAGCTAGCGTGTCTATCCACTGGCCACAAAGTCGGCTAGGACTTGAGACTTGATAAGCCTTGCGGGGCAGAACGATATAGTTTCGCCCATGAGCTCCCAGCCCACTTAGCCACCTCCCCGTGGCCTCGGTTTTGGGAGGATCTCCCGAGGGGGAACGAGGATACCACGGCAAATCGGGTGCGCAAGGGAAGTAGTGGCGGTTTCCTTCGTGCGCATTTATGGTATAATAGCTTCCTCTCTGCGCTGGTACCTTGTCTTGGTGCCGGAAAGCGACTTCACCGATGAAGGCAACAGGCGCTGAATTGGCAACGTGTGTCCCTCTTCCGACGCCGACTTCGACCACCGCCAATACTACCCGAGTAGTGGTCGTGGACGTATAAGACAGGGTTTCTCCCCGGGTTTGGCGGTACTAGGACCCGGTGGGTTTGTTAGAGCTTCTTGAGGTTGCCGAGGGCCTCTTCGCCTCGGGGTCCGAGCAAAGTGCCCGGACTTTGCGCAGAGCGGTAGAGGGGCGAGCCCTTCTCCCCAAGTGTGAGATGAACGCACGCTTAATGAAGCCAAAGCAGCCCCATGACCTTCACATTCTTTCCCTTGAGATCTTGGATCGACCCCATCTTGCGATTAAGGGCCAACCTTGGCTCGGCTTGCTTCGATGCCTCGCTGAGAGACGATAAAACCCGGCCCGGATCCCTCAGGGGACCCTCTCACAGCATTTTCTCGGCTGAGTTTGACTCCCTTCTTGTTTTGGCACTCGAGCCCCCGAGGTCGCCTCTACGAGGTCCCACGTTTTCTTGGATTTGACCACTATGTCGCCGACGAGGGGCCTCACGATCCTTCCGGTGAGTTCCCCAAGATGATTTGCATGCAATCAGCCGGAAGTTGCCCCCCTGCCTCAGCCCGAAGGGCATGGTGAGGTAGCAATACATCCCGAAGGGTGTTATGAACGAGGTCGCGAGCCGGCTCCGACTTCTTTCATTTTTGATCCGGGTGATAACCGAATACGCGTCAAGAAAGGACAACGTTTCACATCCCGCAGTTGAGTCGACTTTGGTCGATTCGAGGCAAAGGAAAGGGAACTTTCGACATGTTTCTTTGTTGAGACTAGTGTAGTCCATACACATCCGCCATTTCCCATTCTTTTTTTCTACTAATACAGATTAGCTAACCACCGGGTGGAATACTTTATGAATCCGGCCTCCAGTAGCTTGTGGATCTCCTCGCCGATGATCTTTCGCCAAGGCCATCAAACGCAAGCAAGCGCTGCATGATCGCTTTGAGCTCCTACCGATGTCTAGGGAGTGCTCGGCGACATCCTCGCATGCCCCAAGATGTCCGAGGGTCCCCACGCAAACGCCTTGGCAAGGCGGAGGAAGTCGACGAGCACGGCTTCCGCTCGAATCCAAACCGAGCCGATGGTCGCTAAATGCCTCCTTCGGGTTCTTGGGGATCGAGTAGGATCTTCTTGCAGTTCGAGGCCTGGAAGCTCCCAACACAGCTTTGGCCTCCTATGCTCGATCGTGATTTCACAAGCTTCTCAGATCGAAGCGATGAGTGCCTCGGCACGCGAGTGCCTCGCATACCCACGCCTCCACGCCGCACTCGTATGCATGATGGTGAGGGGCTGTGGATGACACCCTTCGACCCCGGCATCTTGAGCTTGGAGGTACGTGTAGTTCGGGGACAGCCATGAACTTGGCGTGAGGGGCTTGCCTGAGGAGGCGTGGTAAATACCGCGGGACCCCAAGGATCTCAAATGTGAGAGTCTCCGCCTGGTTCGAGGGGTCACCGGGCAAACCGTAAGTCGATCCGCCCGAGGGCTTGTTGCTTGCCCTGACGACGCATTGAATGCCGCCCTCCTGCATGATCTTGACTTGTCTACCTCGAGGAGGCCGAGGGTTTCTTCAGAGATGAGTGTTGAGGCTGCTTCCTCCGGCCCATAAGGACTTTGGTGAGCCGAGGTTGGCAATGATGGGATCACTACCGCGATAAGCCTCGGTTCGATGTGGGGTGATCCGATCGTCGAAGGTGATGGCTCGTCCCACCACTTGCGCAGCCTTCGTTGGCCGCCTCGGTGGCATAGACCCTCCCGACGCTCCTTCTTGCGCCTGTCAAGACGGACATAAAAGAAGCCGGTGCTGCCAAGATCATGAAGCAGTTATTCACCTTCTGAACTCCTCATTGCCCTTTGGCGCCACCCCTGAGCCTCTTCCCCCTCGGGATGGCCTTGAGCTTGGCGGTTGGCGTACCTCTTGCACTCCCCGAGGGTATGCTTGACCGGGTAGCTATGGTTCTCGCATGGCTTCTGAGCATGTCATCGGTTGTTTCTTGTGACGGGGTCGGGCCCCTTGCGATCGACCGCGCCAATTATGTTTTCATCGTCCCGCTTGGGCGGCGTGGCCCTTGCCCTTGCGTGCTCTTATCTTTCTTTCTTTTTTCTTTTGCCCTCCCGAGCCCCGATCCTGCCTTCCTTAAGCGCTTTCCATTGCCGTGAGCCCCTGATTGAACGTGAGCCCCGACAACCTCCCCACCGCTGGCGAACTTGGTGGCGATGTCCATCAGCCTGCTTGCCTCGGTGGGAGTCCTAAGGCCCAGCCTTCTTCACGAGGTCTCTAGTGGTGCCGCCAAGAAGGCCCCGATGACGCCCTCAATCCGTCATTAGGGAGCTCGTCCGGCCGCTTGGAGAAACGCCGATGTAGTCACGCCAGGATTCGGCTCTGATTTTGTCGGGCAGCTTCGGGAGATCCCACGAGTTACCCCGGCGTAGGTATGTGCCCCGGAAGTTAGCATGAAGGTTCTCTACCAAGTCCCGCCCGCTTTGATATGAGGTTCGATTGGAAGGTGTTCCAGCCCAAGCTCCGCGGGACTTCTGAGAGGTACAGGGCAAATTTCTGATCATCACTTTGTCATCGTGCGCCCTAGCGGCCGGCATGCCACCGATAGTCGCTCGACCATACCTCGGGACGGGTCTCTCCTGTACTTCTCGAGACGACTCGGGGGCCTCGAAACGCAGCAGGGAGTGGTGCCCTCCGATGTCCCCGGTGAAGGCCCGAGGCCGGGTGGATCGGGGAGTACCCTCGGGTCCTCTCGACACGCCTGGCTGGGCCCCCGCTTGTCGCCCCCGAGGCGAGCCAATTCGTGGCGAGCCCGCCGGCTGCTCGATTCGTCCCCGAGGTCAGGGGCGCCAAGGCGGCCGCGGTGCGGGTCTTTGCGCGCCTCAGATCGGGCGGTTGCAACGGTGCCGAGGCCTTCCTGACCGGCCTCGCCGGGGCTCTCGGCTCGATCCGGTGGACGGCCCTCGGGCCGACTTTGCCCATTCCTTTGCCGCCGTGACGCCACGGCCCGATCCCGGAAGCGAACTCTCTGGCCTCGTTGCACCGCGCTTTGTCAAGGAGTTGGACGGGAGGCCTTCCCCGCATGCGCCTCACCCCCCCAGCGGGAGGGCTCGGCATTTCTCGTACCAACATGGCGGCCGCCGCCACGTTGAGGCCGGCTCATTGAACAGGCCGCTATGCCGGGATTGGAGGCACTCCGGCCAACCGCGCGCCCGCCATTGTGAGCTTGAGGTGCCCCCTGGCTTGTTTCAAGGCCGAGAAGCCCCCTGCCGGGATGTTTGCTCACGCCGGAATGGGCGTATTCGCCTCGGGATTCGCTCTCGCAAAATCTCGTGAGTTGGGAGCGTTTTTGGCCGGCAGTGCCGGGCGCCGGCTACCGGATGGACCGGGGCGAAGCCGCCGACGCTGGAGCTCGCCGTGGCAAAGCATCCCGCTGCCTTCGCCGGAGACGCCCTCGTAAACCGCCATCTTGTGGCGACCTCGATATTGAAGCATTCCCCGCTGGGGGTCATAGTACTGCCTTCAATCGCCGTGCATGGTGCGCCGAACGCCCGGAGGAGGTTTCGATTCTCCGGTGGTAGAGCGAGTCCTCAAATTTCCTGACCAAAGTTCCATTGAACCCTGAGGGGGTGGTATGACGGGTGCCCAGATCCCGCGGAGCATGCGCCTCCGAGTGAATGTCCAAGGGATAACGCCCCCGTGGAACGACGGGTGGTTCGCTCGTGTTTCCGACGATTTAGCTTCCACCGAGGTTTCACGCCGGCGACGATTCACCCAGACCCTCCAGATGTTCGGACGAGGCGATCCGACGATTAGGTTCGGGGTACCCCGCCACGAAAGTGGGTGGCGGTAAGGTATTTCCCCGGGCCTAGGGTTCCTGGGAGCCCTTCTCGCGAAGTCGGTGTACGGGATACGCCGACGATTCAGAATCCGTTGTTTGGACGCCGCTTTGCGCCGCAGAGATGGTCCGCCTTGCCCGGGCCTCGCCGTGATGATGGCTTGCCGATGGGCGAGCGCCTCCCTTCTACCGGCATGCCTGCAGAAGGATCATTCTCAGAAGCCAGGCCGAGCGCCACAAATGCCGCCAAAGAACAAGGGTGTTCCGCTACGAGCTCGTGTTCGGGCGTGTGGTGGGAAACGAAGGCGAAAACGCCATGAGGGCTGATGGAGATGCAGATTGCACACGGCGCCCCTACCTCGGGCGCGGCCAACCAAGCCGGCGCCGAGGAACCAGGTGCCTGTGCCCGGCAATAAAGAATTTATAAGTCGTGTGCCCCTCCCTCAATGGCGTAGCGCAAGATGGACACGGGACGCAGCGATGTTTATCCCGGCCCAGCCAACGGGCCCTACGCCCAATGGGGTGTCCTTCGTGTTACTCAAGGCCAAAGGTGAGCCCTGCAAGGGGGTTACAAAAAAAAAAGGTCATGGGGGAGAGACGCGGGGTCTCAAGCCCCACGATTGTGGTTATGGTGGTGGTGGTGTGCGTTTTCCTCCGTGTGAACCGGAGTTGAGTTGAAAAGATCGAATCTCCCTTCTAATGAGGCATTACTCCCCTTTATAGGAGAAGGAGAGAGATAATGTTCATACAGTGTGGGCGCCTAGGTGGCTAATTCCCGAGGCCGCACCGTTGCACAAGCCCGCCGAGGGTTTGGCCGGCTTGGATGTTGCTTTGACGAAGACACGCGTCCCGGATCCGATGGTGGACGTGCCGTCCCCGGCGCGGCCCCGAGGGGTCGTGAGGCGCCCCTCACAATCCGCATGGCGAGGGCCGGTCCCGCAGGTCGCCTGGCTATGCGTGTCAAGTGCCCGAGGGTCCGGCCCAACGTGGCGCTTTTGACGGTGCTTCGAAATGAACAAGTGTCATCCTCGGTTTCCCGTGCCGGGTGGCGTAGCACGCCACCGGGTTCGGCTTTGTGTCCCATCACGGATTGGGGGAGACGATTCGGCTAGATTCATTTGATCGGTGTAATCGATGGCACCGCCTGCGCCGTCAGCGTGCAATCGCATTGAATGCGGCGGTTTCCATTCCTGGACGGAATTCCTCCCACGCCCGAGGGTCGGGCCCACTTGGAGGGTCGGCTGCCCACCCGAGGATGGAGACTGGGCTCCCCTGGGCGAGGCGGAGTTTTTGGCGCCCGAGGGTGGTGAGCTAGGCCACCCTGACCCGAGTGGAGATTTCTCCCGTGGCCGGGTGAGCTAGCCAGCCTCCTGACGAAACGGAGATGCGTGGCTCTAGTCCGAGCCATGGTTTAGCCACTTTGTCGACGTGGGACGCCATGGTTCGTTGTTTTGTAGAGGTTCTTGACCTTGTCCTTCGTGAGCGCACAAGCTCTTTGGCGCCGCGGATGACCTTATCTGCCGCGGGCCGGGCCGTCAGGCCGATTTAAAATTGCCATGTGAGCTGCCGGGGCAATGGCTCGTCCATCGCCCGGCCGGGCCGCCCCTCCGCGCGTGATGATAGCAAAGCTAGCTTTAATCTGGCCTTGGCAGCCCAGATTCTCATAGTTTGGGAGAATGTCTCGGGCCCAATATTTAGGTCCCCCCTACACGCTGGTCACCATCGACGGCAACCCGGAAAAATAGGGGAGGAGAAGCCCATCCCAATCACAAAGAAGAAGAGCTCGTGATACCGAGCATGGCAAAGACCGAGAAACTCCAAAGACCCGCCCACTCGATATAGGAGCTCTTGTTATTCCGGGCGCCGCCATCAGCGGTCCACCACGCCGACGACCCGCAACCAACTGCGCCGCAAAGGAGCAGCAGCCCCCCCGACAAACCCTAGCGCCACCACCGGGCGGGTGGTGACCTAACCCTAGACCTAAGCAAGCTAAAACCTAACCTATCTACATCCGCGGCGATTCCATGCCAACCATCCCTTCCCGTGCCATGGCGGCGATCGAAAAGGGGGCCGGCCAGCAAAATCGCCGTCGGAGACGGCGTCGCCTTTGAGTCGCCCTTTTTCGCCTCTGCACTGTAGAGGGGGAAAAAGAAGAGTCGAGTCGCACACCTATACTTCCTTAACTTGTAATATAATAATATGCTTACTGATGAGACGTACATGGTGCGTGGCTGCTCCAGGGAAGAACGCGACAGCACGACGGCGACCCGGTCACCCGGCGCTTGGAGTCACGGTGGCGTACTGGCTTGCCTCCTATGTCCTAACCCTGGTTAGGAACCTGCATGACCGCGGACTGAGGCCAGGAGCTCATCAGGAGAACCCGTCGGAAAGCAGGCAATGAAAGTAGTCAAAATCAAGCAGATACGAAAGTGCACTTGGTCTTGGGCCTGTGGGCCGGGTTTTAGCAGTAGTTGCTTGTTTGACCATGGGCTTGTCTGGCTCGCGCGTTTTCTTTTTCATTTGTGGGGCTGTTTTGTCCTCATTTTTGGGCTTTTAGTTTGTTTTCCAGCCATTTGTTAGTTTTGCTCTTTCCTTTTATGTATCTTTTCATTAAACAAATTCACTCTCGACTGGACCTGAGCATTTTCAGTCGGGCCCGGTGGATTTTGGCCCGCCCAAGACACTGGTTTGGACAGAGCAAATGAAGCCTCCAAATTTTTTTTCTTGGCCCGAGCCCAAAGATCAACTATTTTTTTTTTTTTTTTTTTGAGAATTAGCATCAACTATTTAAACAAATTATTTTCCCATTAAAAGAATGGGAAGCCCGACCCGACCTGCACCCTCTTCTTCTCGACCTGCGCCCGGCCCCGACCTGCACCCTCTTCCCCGACCTGCGCCGCCCGATCCCGACCCAAAAAGGCCCGTTGTCGCCCGTGGGGCGGGCACGCTCGATCACCCTCCCTATGCAGGTCAACGCGCTAGCCATATTCTTGAAAAACGTGCAAAGTATTCAATCCAAAGGAAAAAAAAACATGTCGTTTCCAACCAGTGTCCAAATCAAATTTTGATTGCACGATCACATGTGATCCACATGATGACATCGTCGAAACAAGACCAAATGTGAACATATTTAGATAATTTTTTTTTGTGGAACATTTTTTCCGAAAGAGGAACAGTTTACTATGAAGCTGGAACAATTTTTCTAGGTTTACAAAAAAATGTTCCAACATTTAAAAAAATGTTCCAGAAAAATTTCATCCGAATATGGTCAAATGTGGTTTTATTTCGAAGATCTCACAGTAAGAAACATAATGTGCAATCAAAATTTAATTTGGATTTAAAAATTATGAATTTAATGTTTGTAACCACACGGTGGGCTTTTTTTTTTTTTTTTTTTTTTTTACTAACGGGCCTTATTAGGACACAAATCACAGTAGGAGGGGGGCTGTGCGGCCTGGCGGAGTGGGGGGAGGGGGGTGTGATTGGTAATTCACCAAGTAGGCGGTGTGGACGATTGGCGCAGGATGCACCGGGACCTCCTATGCATCGGTGCACCGACCAAAAGCACATGGTACGGCCTGCATCTAAGCCCAGTACAGCTTTATAAAGCTTGGTGTGATTAAAAGGGATAAAATAATAATTTTTAAATCAGATATCTAAATTAAATGAAGTTTTTACACTTGTGATTCCTATAGTGAGATTTTTAAAATAAGATCACACTTGCCTATGTTTTTGATTAAAAAAATGAAACATTTTTTAAATGTTGGAACAACTTTTTCACGTGCTTGCAACAATTGTTGCACCTGTCTAATAAGATTGTTCCATGTTCAGATAAAAGTATTCAACTGTGGTCATATTTTGAAGATCTCATCACAACAATCACAACAGTGCATTCGCAATTTAATTTGGATGCCTAGTTTGAAATTTATGGGGGTTTTTCTTCTAATTTCACTACTAGAAAAGTGGCCTCTAGAACAAGTTTGGAAGCCCCCTCTGCTCCAAGGAATCGAACTGACACCAAGCATGCGATTCTAGAGTGGGGCAATGTGGGGGGAGGGTGTTGACACCAAAATTTGGTAGAGCCTCGATAATAGCGGGCCCAAGACACGATGGTTCGGTAAGGGGTCATTCGCTAGCGATAAAAGCAGTTTCGCGGCGCAGTAGCATTCGAAGCCGCCGTTATTCGGCTAAGGAGCCCGGGTCCGAGAAGGAGCCGAGCAAGATGGTTCGCAAAGCCTCGGCGTCGAGGAATATCCCGTGACGAGGGCCCACATCACGTGCAATTCCCACGACTCAGAAGGCTTTGGAGAACAATGTATCTTAGCTAGATATTTTTGTTATTATTATTCGTAATTAGTTAGGACTCGCTGCTTCCCGGGTATAAATATGAGACCCCCTGCAAGAACCGTAAACAAGCTACCCAAATCAATACAAACAACCCGGCTCGTGCCTTGGCTCGCCACCCTTCGAGTCTAGTCGCGTCGCCGATCTATCATGCGAGGATTCATCGACCCGCCGACCTCCCGTAGTACCGCAACCTTGCACCATGTCTAGTATCGTCAGCGGATTTAGATTATTGCAAGAAGTCTTGTTCACGCTTAGTATCGTCAGCGGATTTAAACTATCGTGGGCAAGAGGGTTCTTTTGTCGATCATGAGCCATCCGGTATAAGATCCGCTAAGAGCTAGTTATCGGCTTAGCTTGTCATTAGATCTATCTGCTTCTTTCATAGCCGAGCCTAGATCAATCTAGGTTGTCACGTGTTGCGGTTCTGCGCCGCTTAGTCATGAGTCGCGGCGGCAAAGCTAAGGTTTTACGTGTGAGTTTCTTTTCTTCATGGACCCCTCGATTCGGCAAGCTTGCCGAACACGCTATGTGTTTACTTGTATCTTGCATGTGTAGGTCTAGCTATCGTTAGAGTCTAGTCCAGCAAGCCGCATCATGCGGTGGATTAGCTTATTGCGTGTATCATGCGGTGGATAGCTGTTAGGACGAAGAGGGTTTAGAACGGTTAAGTCCGGCAAGCCGTATCATGCGGTGGATTAGCTTGTTGCAAAGTATCATGCGGTGGATTGCTGTTAGGGACTGATCGGACGAATCTCCTCGCTTTGCTTTAGATTAGGTTTGCATGTGTACTTTACTTGTCTATGCATACGCCTTCAACGAGTAATGAGTATTTATAGATCTATTTAGATGTATGCGTGTTTTTAGCTTATCATGGTTAGATTGTATCATGCGGTGGATTGATCTAGTTGTGGTAAGTGGTTTATATCTGTAGCAAGTGGTATCATGCGATGGATTAGCTTGCAAGGGTTTAAGCTTGACGGGTTTAGGAAGGCTAGACGCGGCGGCGTGACTAGTTGGATGAAACCTATGCATGTGTCATTTAGATTAGGTTTATATTTATGAGTTACCCGCTTTTTATTCCATGTTGTCAATTAATTCGATCCATGCAATAGAGCTTTATAATGTCATATCGTGATGATCGACTTTACTTGTGCAAACATGTCTTCTATGATCATTCGCAACCGTTGTTACGTTACATCTTTTACATGCTTACCGAATGCATTCATTATCTCGTCGACGTATAGCTCTCATAGCTATATGTCTTTACATCCGGCCTTAGAGCCATACATGCGAACTGCCTTGGTCTCACCAGTGCATGTTCCAGATCTCACGCTTACTTCCTTGTCAATTAATTGTGTCAAATTGATCGGCACGCCTCAAGACGCCGAGGCAAAGTGTAAAGCCCGCCTATTCCCGCTTGTCGCTGTGCGCGCGCGCAAGGAGTAGGATTTTTGTGCCTACTGTTGACGCTTTCTTAACGCATTTACGATAAATCCGCAAAAGCGCACGGAATTGTCATTGTAGCTTTCACCCCTAAGTATTGAGTATCGTATTTTCCACAGGAACGGTTGTTTAATCTTTGAGCGGGCTACCCTAGGATAACTTATGGATAGTGAGGTATCTTTTAATGGCTTAGGTTTCCCTGGCGAGGATTTCTCGCTCTTGTTAAGAAGTTGCTTCGGCACCGGCCCACGCCAAAGAACGGTGTCCGGCATTAGCTCTACGACGCAAATTCGAACGTGGGGGATTTCAAGGGATCTTACAAGGCTTGTCACGACCAAACCGCCTACCCCTCAACCGTGGGATGCACCGCAAAGGTAGGGAGAACGCTAGCCCAAACACCACGTTTGCACTACCATCCACAACTCTTGGGTCGATCGAGGTTCCCCTGGCCAAAGAGTTCCTTCTCCAAGAGTTACGACCGAGAAGGTACGACTACCAATCCCGCAAGTCTATAACAGCTAAGAAAATATACTTGAAGAACAATAAGCCAAAAAAGATAATCATAAGCTTTTTCTTACCAAAGTGTAAGTAGCTTGCAGAGGTACAAGCCGCGGAGCTGGTACCGACAAGTTCGGCACTGGTCCTCCTAGGAACCGCGGAACACCGAGGGGCGATCCTAAGTTAGACTCGTGTAGAGAGAACCAAGATCTCTAGCCTTTCCTCTCTCACTCTCCATTAGAAATTAGAGGGGAAGAAGAAGAAGAAGAAGAAAAAGAAGAAGAAGAATAGAACTCTCCCTCTCTATTACATTGTGGCTCCTCCTTGTGTTGTATGGAATTGATCTATTTGATCTATGTTGAATGAGGGGTAGAGGGCCTCCTTTTATAGGTAGAGGAGAGGGGGGCTCTTTGGAAAATTCTTCTCCCCACATGGAAAAGAGCCAAAACCGTCATTGGACACCTTCCTTCTTTTGCGCAAAACCGACTAGCGCACGCGCCGGTTTCACCGGTTTTGAAGGTAACAAACCGCCTCACCGGGGGCGGGCGCCGAAACCGCCTCGGCCTGGTGCGGCCGCACCTTAGGGTGCGCTACAAGACGCCGCCTCGGGCCGGCTTGCCCCCGGCCGTGGGGTGTCGCCTTTTCGTCCCCGAAAAGTTGTAGGGTGGACCGCGCCTCGCCTGGTTTTTGATGTTTTGTCATGCGATTCTTGTTTGGGCTTGCCATTTGCTCCTTTGGGCCTTTTTTATTTATTGATTTTATTTCTTTTTTCTTTGTCTTTTTGGCCCAAAGTGATCATCCATGAGTTTGTACCGCAAGTCCAAATAAACACCAAAACTTTGGAATACGTTAGTTGAAAATCCTATTTCTAGGTTGTTTTGGTGTTGTGTTGACGGATTAATTAGTCGTTGGTTACCGGCCAACAAACTCCCCACACTTAGCCCTTTACTCGTCCCCCGAGTGAAGGCACAGGACTAAAGTGGTTCAATCTCCAAGATGTAGACCTGCATACAAGTTATTCCGGGCCTCACCGCCTTGTGAGCATTCAAGAGTGGCTACCATGTTTTCTTGGACGATTGAACAATGGAACGGTCATGAAATCGTATCTCCTTGCTACTACTCATGTGCAAAGACTTGGTTGATTATTATTATTATTTTTTTAAGATAAAGTAGCAATGCTCCATGGTTGATTCTCACATAGTCACTGATTTGTGTTTCCTTGCCAAAGCACTCTTCACTCTCACTCATCCTATCTTTTTTCTGTGGTTTTGTGGATCTTTGGAGTGGAGTGTTGCATACGCACCTCTTTATGTTTTGTCGGGTCAAGCTCGATCGTTGGAAAGAGGAGCCATACTCCTAGATCGAAATGTGCAATAGTGTATGGAAAATATTTTTGGTATTTTTGTGGTTACTCCTTGACTCATGATCTCTCCCCCTTTTTTATATATATATGCTTTTAGAGAGATACAGGCTACTTTTCCTTTTGTCTCTTTTTTTTTTTTTTCTTTTTTTTTTTTTTTGGAGATGTGGGCTCTACTTCGCCCTCGGACACGTGTCCATTTTTCATCTCTTTATTCTTTTTTTTTTTCTCGCAGCTGTATCCTTCTCTCTCAGATTTTTTCTTGATAACCGGAGATGATCATGGTATAATGAATGGAGTATTTATTTGGTGGATGGTAGGGGTGCATGTTGTGCGCAATTCTCATTGTGAGAATCGGGCGTGTATATGTGGGTGTACGCGTTTTCCGATCTTGGGGTATGAACCTCTCTCAACGCAGATCAACGGAGCTCCGACAAAAACTCAATACAAAGAGGAAGTAGCTATAGTGGATATTCATGTTGTTATTCGTGCTTTTGGTAGGATTTGGCTAAGTCAAACCATGAGCATGCTTTATTTTAATTTTCAAGATAAAACCAAGTCTCATTGCATAAGAGAGCAAGTGTCAAGTCATTCTACCATATCTCAAAGCTCAATTGTTTAGATGAACATGGGGTCCCTAATAGGTAGTTGCTCATCAAAGTATGGTTTTTGGCGAGGAATAAAGAGTATGCATGCCATTTCTCAATTGGTAGACTAGAGATGGAGTTTTCGTGAAGTTTTGTCTTTTTTTTTTGATTTGTTCAATTTTAAACCTCAAAACTTTATGGAGAATGTGAGAGAGGGAGTAACACAAACCACCGCTTGAAGAGGAAGGAGTTAATGGTAGTTGTTCGCCTTGTCCTTCTCTATCGTGAATTGCTCTGGTGTTCGTGCATTTGTGCTTTGGGAGATCTCGGTAGGTGTGCTTGTATGCTTGAGAGATCTCCCCACACTTATTCTTGTACTGCTTTTATTTTGAAACAAACAAAACAAAAAAAAACAACATGGCTCTATCGGCAAGAATACCGTGGAGCCTTTATTATGAGAACTTTATTTTATTTTTATTTTTAATTTATTTTTATTTATTCACCTCATCATTACCCAAATAACATAATGAAACAATGAATAACATAGCCTTTATTTATCTCCAAAATAAGATACTCCCAAAGATCATGACAAAGAAACCTCTAAGTTCATTAACCAAGATCCAACACCATGTCGAATTTTGATTAAAGGAGATCTTTTTAACCTAAGCACCATGCTCAATTTAAAAAGATCTATGGATGCATTACGCGTGTAAATGTACCCAAACCCAAAGTATATGTCATAACAAAGGGAAGCATGAAATTGTATGTTCGTAACTATGGAGACAAATATGAGTAAGAGTGTTTGGTGAACATTTATTTCCCTTGCATACCGATATACTTACCGATAGCATCTACGGATGAAGCATCGAAGCCGTTGTTGCGTTTATGTGATGGTTCCCCGCCAGTGCACCTCAAGGTTCGGCCACACACACACACATGTGCTCGGGCCATGGGTCTTGATGGTAGCAAACAAAGGATGAGAGACAAACCCTTCTTGCTTGTGGAAGCAATGATGGGTGGAGTCAGCAAAAAGACTTTGATATGTATCTTGACCATCATGCAGGCCAACCTCGCTCCTCTCTCTTATTATTATTATTTTTTTAACAACACTTTTTTTTTTTTCACTCTTTTTTTTTCTCTTTTTTTTTTTTTCTCTTTCTCTCTTCTTCTCCCCCTTTTTTTTTTTTTATTTTTTTTTTTTTTTTTCTCTCCATCTCTATTTTTTTTTTTTTTTTTTTTTAGCAAGGCGGTGACATCATATTTTATTCACCCCTTTTTTTTTTTTTATGGTCCCTTGATGGATGGAACTTAGGATTGTCACCATCTTCCCCCCACACTTAAACTTTTGTGAAAAAAAGTCAAGTGTGCAAAGTCCTGTCTCCTCTTGAGCATGTTCCATCACCCATGGACATCGTAGCTTTTTTTTGATGATAGCCCTCATGTTCTCAAGCGTCGCATGCCTCTTTGTTCTTCTTAATCGATCTCCACCCGAAATGGTTAGCGACAAGAATACCCGAAGGTGCATACTAACTTGATAACATGTTCTTTCTTTTTATTAATAAGAAGAGAGAAAGACTTTTTGGCGCCTTTTCTAATTTTTTTTTATGATAGTCCAGGTATCTCCCCGCGGTGCTTTCATTATGGTCGTAAGCTTGACCGTGGGAAAACATCCTGCACCGATGATGGTGAAGTTCCCGTTTCACCAATAAGAATTTAGCATTACGCTCAAGTCAGCAAGGTTAGCGCCATCATGCTACTACGAGGTTTGCAACCATTCTTTTAAAAAAAGGTTTACAAAGAAAACCAAGACGTGGTTGTAATTTTCGTCCGAAGCACTCGGCTAGAAGCAAAAAACAAACTCAAGAGGACCCAAGGGTGAGCATGTAGGCGTCTCAAGTGACAACTTGTTATGCTCAAAACAAATTTCTCGCTTGGTCTCATGAGTTGTTGCTTCGTGCATGTCCATGGCACCTGAGGTTTTATCCTCAAAAAGATGTGACATGAAGGATCGACCATTGAATCTTGACCATTGTCAAGAACAACGCTTTATCGGCCGTAGGGACATGACTTGTGTTCGTGTGAGGGCGACAGTGTTTTCGTTTCCCTAAGATGTGGAAACATCTTGGGTTAAACGAATAGAGTTATAAACTTCGCCTCCTCGAACGGGTTTTGGTTGGGAAGATGCTTCGCCTTTGGGATGTCTAGGTGTAAGAGGCGAAACATTCTTTCCCAACTTCTCATCATGGCTCCCCTCTATAGGTCTTTTTTTTTTTTTTTTAGAGGGTAACCTATGAGAAGATTGAAGTCGGGGATGAGTGAGATATGGAAGTCTAAATTGCACCTCGGTTTACGAGGTTCTACCATCATCCTTGAATTCAATCGCGAACTCCGGGCGGATGAAGCATTCCTTCCTTCGGTGTTCGTGGTTCGAGAGGTCTCAACCGGTTCCAATGGCGTACCGGGAATGGCTCGACCGATGAGGGGATCCTCAATACTTGACATGCCAATAATGTGGAGGGGAAAATGTTCTACAAATGGGAGAAGCAAGCTTCTCTAGGATGTGTTCCATGATTTTCCTACGCCCGCTGTAGGTTTACGCTTGCGTGCAAACAACCCTCCAACGGTCATGTCAAGACATAGGGCAAAGATCTATGTCAAGACCCAAAAAACATATGCAAAGGCACACTATCTGGTAATGACATATCTAGGCCAACATGTATAAACATTATAAATCCGCCTAGGCTGCGCCTATGGACTCCTTCTCATCCTACTTGAGATCGAGGATTGTCCTTGGTAGGCATTGATGGGGAAGAATGCTAGACAAAAATTGTCTTTTGAGTTTTTCTCAGTCCCCCATTCAAATTTCCTACGACAATAATAGTGTACTATTGTTTTGCTTTCCCTATGAGGGAGAGCGTAAACAAATTCCACATGTGAATTTCTTGGATCATGCTAGGAATGCCGAGGCATGATCATAATTCCTCGAAATCTCGTAGGTGGCAACATAGATTTTTAAAATGGTCACCAGAGATGGAGTGCCCGAACCAAAAAGTTTTTTTTTTTTTTTAGGCCGAGTTCATAGCCGATAAAAAAATTTTTGGTTTTGAAAAAAGATTGTAGCTCTTGTGAACTCCCCCTATTGAAGCAAAAGGTTTTTGAAATGGAGTCGGCTTCATTTAAAAAAAAAAAAAAAAAAAATAAAAACTATTTTGTTTTTTTTTTTAGATACAACACACGGTGCTCTAGGCTCGAGAGAGAATTACGACTACCGCCTCCCCAAGAACGGCCGAAAGCTTGTTGACGCTTTCTTAACGCACACGTATAAATCCGCAAGCCGCACGGAATTGTCATTGTAGCTTTCACCCTAAGTATTCGTGGTATCGTATTTTCCACGTGGAACGGTTGCGCCTAATCTTTTGGAGCAGGGCTACCCTAGGATAACTTATGGATAGTGAGGCATCTTTAATGGCTTAGGTTTCAGTGCAGGGATTTCTCGCTCTTGTTAAGAAGTTGCTTCGGGCACCGCCCACGCCAAAAGAACAAAGGTCCCCGCAATTAGCTCTACGACGCAAATTGAACGTGGGGGGGGATTTCAAGGGACTGACAAGGCTTGTCACGACCAAGCCGCCTACCCCCTCAACCGTGGATGCACCGCAAAAGGTAGGAGAACGCCAGCCCAAACACCATGTTTGCACTACCATCCACAACTCTTGGGTCGATCGAGGTTCCCCGTCAAAGAGTTCCTTCTCCAAGAGTTACGACCGAAGGTACGACTACCAATCCCGCAAGTCTATAACAGCTAAGAAAATATACTTGAAGAACAATAAGCCAAAAGATAATCACAAGCTTTTCTTACCAAAGTGTAAGTAGCTTGCAGAGGTACAAAGCGGTGCTGGTAACGACAAGTCCGCACTGGCCCTCCTAGGAACCGCTGAACACCGAGGGCGATCCGGCAGACTCCGGTAGAGAGAACCAAGATCTCTCTAGCCTTTCCTCTCTCACTCTCCATTAGAAATTAGAGGGGAAGAAGAAGAAGAAGAAGAAAAGAAGAAGAAGAATAGAACTCTCCCCTCTCTATTACATTGTGGCTCCTCCTTGTGTTGTATGGAATTGATCTATTTGATCTATGTTGAATGAGGGGTAGAGGGCCTCCTTTTATGGGTAGAGGAGAGGGGGCTCTTTTGGAAAATTCTTCTCCCCACATGGAAAGAGCCAAAACCGTCATTGGACACCTTCCTTCTTTTTAGCAAACCCGACTAGCGCCGCGCCGGTTTCACCGGGTTTTGGAAGGTAACAAACCGCCTCACCGGCCGGGCGCGAACCGCCTCGGCCAAGTGCGGCCACACCTTAGGGTGCGCTACAAGCACCTGCCAGGCACGTTCGGCCCGGCTTCGTGGGGTGTCGCCTTTCATCCTCGAAAAGTTGTAGGGTGGACTACGCCCGGCCGGTTTTGATGTTTTGTCGCGATTCTTGTTTGGGCTTGCCATTTGCTCCTTTGGGCCTTTTTTTCTATTTATTGATTTTATTTCTTTTTTCTTTGTCTTTTGGCCCAAAGTGATCATCCATGAGTTTGTACCTGCAAGTCCAAATAAACACCAAAACTTTGGAATACGTTAGTTGAAAATCCTATTTCTAGGTTGTTTTGGTGTTGTGTTGACGGTATTAATTAGTCGTTGGTTACCGTCAACACCTACACACTTTTTAAGCACACCGGTGGGACACGCCAAGATCAAAACACGATGCCCGACAACGTCGACAAGAGCAATGTCATTCAGCTCCCGGATGGATGACCTTCCACCGACACGAAGCCACGGTGAGAGATATGTGCGCAGCCTTCTCGCAAAAAGTGCATGTCATGCTTCTCCAAGAACAAGAGCGGCACAATCATCCAAAAGACAAATCTTCGAAAGATAGTGATGCCCGGTGATAAGGAATATGCTCAAACAGTTTCGACACGTAAGACGGGCAGAAAGGAAGATGAAGAACCAAGTCCTGAAGAAATCCGTGGATGGAGGAGATTGTTGCGTACCGCCGCTGGGAATGCAATGACCAATCACAACACGGTGTTCTTCAACACTTTTTCGCGACATCATGAAGGCTAGCTTTGGACCCGAAGTTTGATCAACACTTTGAGGCACGGCTTGGTGAGCTTTTCAGGGGCCAAGATACATACATACGCCTAAGCCACCACCAACAAAAGGAGCTACAAATCGAATCGGAGGAGAGAACAAGACACCCGAGAAAACCGTGAGGGATCCGGAGCCAAGACACATGGAGAAGCGGCCGTTCGGTACACACCCGAAATCCTCCAAAGATACAACACGCACTCAATAGCTCCAATGGCCGGTGGGTTGCGAGAGAAATCCCTTTGGCCCCTCGTTACACGAGTTCGCTGACTACTCCACAATTCATTCTATGCCAAATCCTGGGTATAGGCCACCGGATACCGGGACAATCACAATCTCATGGACCACGTAACTCAAATATGGATATACTCCTAGCGAGGATGGCCGATATGATGCAACACCAATTTGGGATTAACCCCAAAAATCGGCCCTATGTGTATCGGTCACCCTATCCCGATTGGTACAACAGAGTGGCACTTCCTTCAAGATTGAAGCCTCCGAATCGACTTGACCAAGTTCTCTCGGACAAGATGACACTTCTACTACCGAACACATCGGGCCGGTATCCGATTCAGTTGGGAGAGCTTGCCAATGATGAGACATGGAGGATTCGCTTCTTCCCATCATCCCTTACGGGGCCGGCTTTCACATGGTTTGCTACATTGCCGGGCCAATTCTATTGAACCTGGTCCGAGCCGGAAGACAAATTCCATTCATACTTCTACAGCGGTTCCAATGAAAAAGAGCTCGTCGACTTGATGGGGTTGACACAGAAGTACAATGAGACACCACAAGAGTTCTTGCGCAGGTTCAGGGAGACAAAGAATTCCTGCTACTCCTTGAATTTGCCAGACCATCAGTTGCCGGCTGTGGCCATTCGGGGAATGCACCCAGCCATCAGGGAAAAGCTAGCCGGCATGGAGTTTGATGACCTAGGACAACTCTCAAGACGTTTGTCACTCATGGCTACTCAATTCCAGAGCATCAAAAAGGATACCTGTTTTCAGAAAGGGGGCAACGTGTCTTATCAGGCATACCACCACTTCCTGGAAGAGGGAGAAGATGAAGATGATGGCCAAGAGGACATAGCAAATGCCGAATTCACTTGGGGCAAGGAGCCCGTCCCGTGTCAACCAAATACTGGATGAAGACACTCAAGGGGCATATGACTTCGATGTCTCCAAGTCGGAAAAGCTCTTTGAGTTCTTAGTCAAGGAAGGACGTATCAAGCTACCGGATAATCATTCTATGAAGCGCCCGTGATTGGGTCAAGATCGGCAAGTATTGTGGCTTCCATGATATGATCACCCACAACATTATTGACCGCCGAATCTTCAAGCAACAGATTCGAGAGAGCTATACAAACAGGCCTCCTCAAGTTCAACAACAACATGAAGGTGGATAAAGAACCCTTCCCCGCAAACATGGTTGCTTTCGATTCATGCATGGTTTCGCGCGGGATCCTAAGGGCAAAGGCCCAATGAAAGTGCCGACTTCAAAGGGCAAAGCAAAGTGGTTCGCTTGACCCTAGTCGGCAAGTGTCTAGTGCGTAGCTCCGCGGAAGATCGTGTTCGATTTCCAAATAGCCGAACAGAGAAAGGAGAAACCTCCAAGCCAAGGGTAACATCTCGTATACTGCTAAACAAGTGGCAAAGACAACGAAGAGAAGCAATATCGTAGAGATCAACAGCTTGCAAGAGAATAGCAGAGGTACGAAGAAGAGATGTACCACCGAGAACAGGAGGAGTACATGAAGGAACGGGAGGAGTCTCATTGGGACCTGTCCTTTCTTCGGATATTGCCGAATGAAGGCTTAAAGTTGCTCGCTAGGAACAATTACCCCGAATGTAGTGAACAATACCACGGGTACGCATGTGCACGAAGTCAACAAACCGTCCCATCCAAGAAAGACTCAGGCACGCTTCCCGTGAGGATGATCACCGCTTAAAAAAAAATAAAGACAAGACACCTCACGCCAAGAAGAGGATTGCGATCAAGCATGGGCCGATGTGGAGGATTCTCGATGATGATATGGACTCTCCTCAAGAGTATGTGTGGCGAGAAGGGACAGCGGTGCCCTCCCCGGTCTAAGGAAGAGCCGTAAGAGAAGAGTCCAAATCTCGTAAACAAGGAGCTCAAAGAAGCAAATGAAATTTAACGCAAAAACAGTGTGGCGCCCAAAGAAGAAAACTCGTGAAGCCAGTCATTCGGCAGAGGAGTATTCGGCAAGTGGGCGCTCGCGATGTTAGCATGGTGTTCTACATTCCAATAGAGTTTGCAAAGACCTACGTAACAAGCTACTGCGGATCCGAGAAACAAGATGCTTATTCGGATGAAGAGGCATATTCTCGATTTTGACAACAAAGAGATGATTGATCTCCTAGGGCAGTTGGCTCTATCAAGACAAGTCAGATTCGACAGCCTAGGAAACACAATCATTTGAAGCCTCTTTACTTGAAGGGATACGTAAATGGAAAACCTCGACTCATATGTTCGTTGATGGAGGAGCCGCAATCAATATCATGCCATATACAACTTTTCGAAAGCCGGGATGACCAAGGAGGATTTGCTCAAGACGGACATTGTGCTCATGGACTTTCTTTGGAAATCCTTTAGATACCCATGGAGCCGCTCACGTTGAGTTGATGATCGGCTCAAAGACTTTGATCACTACTTTTCTTTATGGTCGATAGTAAGGGGTCCTACAAACTTATTACTTGGAAGAGATTGGATCCATGCTAATCGCTTGCGTTCCATCCACCATGCATCAAGTCCTCATCCAATGGAACGGTGATGACGTTGAGATAGTGCAAGCCGATGATTCGGTAAGCATTGCCGCCAATCGAACCATCGCTCGGGAATATGAAGGCGTGGAATGTTTCTCGTGAAGAAAATGGGAAGAAGGTCCCGTCAAGATTCTCGCTATAAAGACCCGTGCCGATCGAGATAGTCGGCTCTCATAGTAATTTCTAAGGAAAGTTTTCGTGTCGGCCAGTAAGGAATCAGTCATTGCCAGATGTAATTGGCCGACACGTTTGAGTTTAATAGTTTGAGCAAAGAGAGTTTGTTCTATTCATAAGAGATAGCCGATGTGTAAACCATCGCCTTTAGTAGAAAAATACTCCACAAAACTGAAGAACAGCTGATATAAATATTGTTATATCGCCTTTAGTGCAAAAAAATATAAAAACAACAATATAGAGATAGAAAGGTCTTTATTCAAGAGCTTCAAAAGTCCATTACAAGAGGCATTGCCGAATACATCACAAAAGTTTTCTACTTGGTTTTGATCCTAGGTACTATTCGGCACCGTCCTGGTCACAGCTCTTCACTTCTTCTTCATAGCATCCTTGATCTTGTCGACGATCTCTTGGATGCGTGGCGCCGGTGGGTTCACTGGCATGTCGAGTGCTCGCACCAAACTTGACACTGCTTCACGGAGACAGTTGTGGCGCTCGGATAGCTCTGGATGGTGAATGAGTTAAGGAACAATCAGTTCACCAAAGTAGTGATGGATGAACAAGTTGGGTTTAAAGACTTACCACCAATATGGACCTCCAAAGCCATACGGCGTTCACGCTCTACAGCGGCATAAGGAGCTGTCACATCTAGATCTGCCTGGAGCTCCCTGCGGCGACGCTTCTCTTCACGAAGTTGCTTGCGAAGAGTCTCTGCGTCTGCCGGTGAATCATCATCAGATGAGTCTGATGAGATGGGGATTGGGATGCGCCGAGTGCCATACAAGAAGTCTGGGTGCATTGGTGATCTGAAACCGGAAAGATTAGAATGCCTCTGGATAAGAAGTGACCAAATCTGCAAGAATTTAATCTTACCCAAGAGAACGTGGAGCAGGTGGTGGAGGACCCTGGACTGTCGATTCCTCAGCAATCTCTTTTCCTTTGCCTGCCATTGGAAATCACTAGTATTGGTAGAAGGTGCTCGTTGAAGAAGGAAAGAGAGTGATGGACAAATTTGCAATGAAAATCTCAATTGCGTTTGGACATATGAAGCCAGGCACTTAATGGAAAGGAAGATGATTGGCTGAAATATTTTAAATTATATATTTTTCAGAGATTGCTTATTAAGGAAGCCATCTTTACTGCTCCATCTCCCCTCGGACTGACATTTTTACCCCCCGTTGGTTTATTGGGAGAAGAGAAAGGCGGGGGCACATTTAATGATACAAAGGAGCAAAGGTCCGCGAAGTTTTTTTTGAAACCGGATTTCTTATATTGTTTGAAGATTTGGTTAATAATGACGTCAGGAAAGGTTCGACCAATTTGTTCAGCAAAGATTTCATCCATATTTGCAAGAGCAGAAGATTAATATACAAGGGCAATCAGTATGGATAGAAGAAAATTTCGTTGGTCGCTTCAAATTGGTAAAAACAAAGTCATAGAATCGATTCCTCTCTGCTTTTGAGCATATCTCATTATCATCAATGCCACTACCTACCGCCAATGCTTATTGGATTTAAGATTTTCTTCGAAAGAGACAGAGAAGATTGGCAGCAATTTTCATAAGATCTACTCACTAAAAGGCTTGTTCGGTAGTGATGTTCGCAAAAAGATTATGATTCGCATCAATAATACTTGATTTAATTCGACAAAAGACAAAATCATAGATGCAGAAGAAAGGAACTGATTCTTTATTAACAGAGGTAGGGAATACAAGTTCATTACATAATGACTAGTTTTTTCCCTAATCTACAACCATGTTGTAGATGGTTTTTAGAAGCCCATAGGCTTGCTGAAGCCTCTGGATGCGGTCGGGGCCTGGAGGATCGTCCCTTTCCAGCTCCCTGATCAGCCTGCCAGTGGCAACCTTCAGGCGGTGGAGCTTTGTTGCCAGGGCTGAAAAACATGAAAAGGGTTTGAATGAGAGAGTTATGTCCGTAATACAGGAAAAAGAAGATGGGGCATGATAACAAAAACTCACCGCTTGCTATGACGCATCCGGGCTTCATTCTCCCTGTCGAGGCGATGCATGGCCTCCTGTGCATCCTCCAGTATCTTGATTGTTATATCATGATTCTCTTTTTCCTCCTTGAAAAGGGTCTGTGCCGCCGCCAGCTGACGACGGAGTTGGGCGTTTTCCTCATCACTGAAGATTTCAAGCAGAGAGATCGGGGATTAGTAAGTACCAAAATAAGATTGGATTGAGATGTACGAAGACGTACTTACCTTGTTGCGGGCCTCTTCGGGGGGTGGATCACCCGAATCAAAATGGGCGCTTGTTGCTTGAGCCTGCCATCTGGTGCTTTAGATCTTTGGAAAGAAGGGGAAAGGTTGAAAGATAGAAGGGAAGTCTGGATGGTTGCTTTCGGCTGAGAGGGTTCACCTGTACTTATATACCAAAAGAAGGCCAAGGGGTGGATTCAGAGTAGCTATAAAAATAAAGATCTATTCGGTGCTTATCTTGAGAAGCGGAAGCGGCCTGGCTTGCCGATTCACATTGGTGGAGGTTTCGGTGGCACAAGTCCCAAGAAGAAATTGAGAGGTTAAACAGTGTTGCAGGAAGCCTCCAGAAAATGGGCCTCGGTAATTTTAAGCCCAATTAAAAGGTTTGGCCCCAGTTTCGACAGATCGTGATCAATTTCAGAGCAAAAAGGCCTCTTTTACTCTAAAATTGAGGGGGCATATGTTGACACCAAAATTTGGTAGAGCCTGGATAATAGCAGGGCCGGCACACGATGGTTCGGTAAGGGGTCATTCGCTAGCGATAAAGCAACCCAGGCGGCCAGAAGCATTCGAAGCCGTTTATTCGGTTAAGGAGCCCGAGTCCGAGAAGGAGCTGAGCAAGATGGTTCGGCAAAGCCTAAAGTGTTAGGAGGAATATCCCAGGACGAGGGCCCACATCACGTGCAATTCCCACGACTCCGAGAAGGCTTGGAGAACAATGTATCTTAGCTAGATATTTTTCGTTATTATTATTCGTAATTAGTTAGGACTCGTCAAGCCCACGGTATAAATATGAGACCCCGACAATGTAAACAAGCTACCCAAATCAATACAAACAACCCGCTCCGTGCCTTGGCTCCGCCACCCTTCGAGTCTAGTCGTGTCGCCAATCTACTCTGCGAGGGATTCATCGACCCGTCGACCTCCGTAAGTACCGAAAACCTTGCACCATGTCTAGTATCGTCAGGCAGATTTAGATTATTGCAAGAAGTCTTGTTCACGCTTAGTATCGTCAGGCGGATTTAAGCTATCAGGGGCAAGAGGGTTCTTTTGTCGATCATGAGCCATCCGGTGGGCTAAGATCTGGCTAAGAGCTAGTTATCGGCTTCATTAGGCTTGGCACCCTAATGAATTCATTAAGTTACCGAGTGGTGCATGTTTCCTATTTGTTTATCTATTTATTTATTTGTGTTTGCACACACTCTTTGCCCAATCTAGATTGATGTGGCTCGGCTTTATCTTTTGTTAGATCTATATGTCATCAACTCTTTCAATGATTATCATTAGCTTGTCATTAGATCTATCTGTTCTTTCATAGCCGAGCCTAGATCAATCTAGGTTGTCACGTGTTGTGGGTTCTTGCGCGTTTAGTCATGAGTCGTGCGGCAGGCTAAGGTTTTACGTGTGAGTTTCTTCTTCATGGACCCTGGATTCGGCAAGCTTGCCGAACACAGTTATGTGTTTACTTGTATCTTGCATGTGTAAGTCTACCTATCGTTAGAGTCTAGTCTAGCAAGCCGTATCATGCGGTGGATTAGCTTGTTGCAGTGTATCATACGGTGGATAGTCATTAGGGCGAAGAGGGTTTAGAACGGTTAAGTCGGCAAGCCGTATCATGCGGTGGATTAGCTTGTTGCAAAGTATCATGCGGTGGATTGTTTGTTAGGACTGATCGGGACGAATCTCTCGCTTTGCTTTAGATTAGGTTTGCATGTGTACTTTACTTGTCTATGCATACGCCGCTTCAACGAGTAATGAGTATTTATAGATCTATTTAGATGTATGCGTGTTTTAGCTTATCATGGTTAGATTGTATCATGCGGTGGATTGATCTAGTTGTGGCAAGTGGTTTATATCTGTAGCAAGTGGCATCATGCGGTGGATTAGCTTGCAAGGGTTTAAGCTTGACGGGTTTAGGAAGGCTAGATGTGCGGCCGAGACTAGTTGGATGAAACCTATGCATGTGTCATTTAGATTAGGTTTATATTTATGAGTTACCTTTTTTATTCCATGTTGTCAATTAATTCGATCCATGCAATAGAGCTTTATAATGTCATATCGTGATGATCGACTTTACTTATGCAAACATGTCTTCTATGATCATTCGGCAACTCGTTGTTACGTTACATCTTTTACATGCTTACCGAATGCATTCATTATCTGTCGGCGAATAGCTCTCATAGCTATATGTCTTTACATCCGCCTTAGAGCCATACATGCGGAACTGTCTTGGTCTCACCGGGCATGTTCCGGATCTCACGTTTACTTCCTTGTCAATTAACAGGTCAAATTGACTAGCACGCCTCAAGACGCCGGGCGGCCGAAAGTAAAGCCGGCTATTCCGGCTTGTCGGTGTGCGCGGCGCAAGGAGTAGGATTTTTGTGCCTACGAGAGGGGAGAGCGGTGCAACCGATTCTCGAATCGGTTCTCGAGGTCCTCACCGAACCGGTTACGGTAGGGGCGCACTAGCACCGGTTATAGGGAGCAACCAGTTCTAGTAGCCATCAGCAAAACCAATTTTTTGGCACCACAACAAAAATAATCAATTCGCTGCAGCCACCCCGCCCCACCCCTCTCCAACTGGTTTCCACCTCATCTTCAACACCCGTGAAATGTGAAATATGACTTGTCCCTAGGATTCGAACATGTGAGCTCCTGGTTCTCGCAAGCCTCCCTTAACCACCACACCACACTGTTATTTGTGACTAGAATATGGTGTCGGGTATCGACATTAGGGATACCCGACAATAAGGATTAAGATATTTGAAGCCCCGAACAGTAGATGGTTTAAAGTGTGATTTTCACCTTGGCCGACCCCCGAAGGGTCGGATCCTGCCTTTCCATCTCGCCCGACCCCCGAAGGCTCGGGCTCGCTCACTCCGCCTCGCTCGACCACTGAGGCAAGGGGTCGGACTTGCCCGACCCCCGAAGAAGAACCTCCGCATCGCCCAACCCTAAGAGCTAGTGGTCTGACTCACCCGACCTGTACTAGAACTCCGCCTTGCCCGACCCCGAGGGCCGGGGGTTGGACTTCGCCCGACCCCTATGAAAGGACCGTGAGACTCTAAGAGGGGGGTGAATTAGGTGTTCTAAAAATTCTAAGGCTCAAGCACATATAAAAATCTATTCCAATTTCTATCTAAATGTGCACTAGATTTTTCTATGTGTTGCTATCTCTACCGCAACAAAGTTTTGCACTCTAGGTTCCAATCCTATAAACTACACAAGGTAATCTAGGAAAGGTAAATGCCGAAGTAAATGAGGTAGAGAATGCAAACTCCCGTGATGACAAGGCGATTTTTACCGAGGTATCGGAAAGCGATAACGCTTTCCACTAATCCTCATTGTTGGAGCTCCTCTCAAAGGGAATGACCGCGCAAGGGCATAAACTCCCCGATCGAGTAACTCCGTCAATAGCCGACGGGCCTTCCCCACGCGCTTTTGGCAACCGCTTTTCTATTCGGTAGAGCTTTTGGCAACTCGCCATGGGCCTCTCCTCCCACTCACAACTCGAGGCGGCCTCTCCACAAACTCGGTTGTAGGCTCTCACAAGACTTTCTTACCGCCTACTCACTCTTCTTGAGTGCCGCAAAACCGATAAAAAAGGAGGTGTGCAAACCTTGTCTAACCGTAGGCTAATCCCTAAAGCAATGTGCTAAGAGGCCTAAACTAGCACTATCAAGACCTAAGCCTTATGCTAATTGCCTAAATCTTCTCTTGAGCACTTTGGTGGCTAGAGCACTTGTGTGAATGTGAAATGCAAGCCAACATCTTCTCCAAGCTCTAACACACACGAAATGGCCGAGCATATGGTGTATATATAGCCACAACCAAGAAACCACCGTTGAAACTCACAGCTGCAATTCAAGATCGACCGACCGATTCGGGTCGTGCGGATGTGGTCCGACCGAATGAATCGGGTCAAGCCCACCGTGACTAGCCGTTGGGCAGTGACTTGCGGGCCCACCGCACATCACCGACCGATTCGGTGACTACTTCCATGGACATGACCGAATGAGTCGGTTATTCCAGAGGCGATGTTTTTTCCCACCCCCACCGATAGATTCGGTGGTCTCTTGATGTGCATGACCGAATGAAGCGGTCAAGACAAAGAGTTTCTACTTTTGCTTGTCCTCACTCACCGATTGATTCGGTGGTGTCTTCATGTACATGACCGAATGAATCGGTCATTACAGTGACGCCCTTCTTCTTGTCAGGGCCACCGACTGATTCGGTCCCTTCCTTTGTACATGACCAAATGGATTGGTCAATTGCTTCGGTCAATGTTCTGCGCTTGTTTTGCTTTGTTTCTTCGTGAGTCTTTTATACTTGATCATTTGAATGGCTTCCATTACATCCTTGGAACCTAATAGACGCCTTCAAAGTATATCTTAACAAACACATTAGTCCCAATGGTTATGTTGTTATTTAATCACCAAAATCACAAACAATGACTTAGGGGCCATTTTCCTTACAATCTCCCGCTTTTTGGTGATTTATGACAACACAACCAAAGCAAGAGAAAAAAAAATGAAATAAAAGAACCTACTTGCTTGGATGCAATGCAAGAGCAAGATCATGCTAATTGAAATATGCAAAGATACCAATTGAAGCAAAGAACCATTTGAAATACAAATCCCCTTTGTGTGGTTACAACGGTCATGAGACTCCCCCTCATTCCAGTGCCACTTTTCTCCCTTTCTTTGACCAAATTCTTGCAATCTCCCCCAAGATAGTGATATGAACTAAATGCACTTGAGGTTCTTACTTTCTTGCATGCTCCCCCTTAAGGTATACTTGCTTTGGTCGCTAAAATTCTCCCCCTTTGGAATCAAACACCGAAAAGGAAGACATCAAATGCACAAGGGAGAGTTTCATAGATCATGATCTTTTAGATGTGGAAGGCGAACAAGATCATGAACATGAAACTCACATAACATAGACTAAGCTCCCCCTAAGTGTGTGCATACATATGGTGGAAGGCACAACATATGCACAACTAGTCAATTAAGACAAGATGAGGAGATTAATCTATATTATGCATGGAGATAGCTTCAAATGAATTGAAAGATATGGAATCAATGGATACCACATGTAGTTTGAAACCACTTGAAGAGAGATTCATGCATATCTCCGGGGATTATTCTTCTTTCAACATGAGACTACACACATGATAAACTTGCAAACAAGGTTAATCTCAAAATCAAAAACCATAAGATAGCTCCCCCTAAAAGTGTCCATACAAGTATTTGAATTACTTGTGAGAGACATGCACTAGTCAATAACGACATTGGGAAGTTATCCTATGACTTGGATTTGGCACAAAAGATATAAAATAAAGGTAAGTGCCATTTTTCGATAACTAATAAACCATGTAGGTTGCTCATGGGTTAGAGAGAAACACAAACAACCTACCATATGAAAGACTACTCTAGGCAATGCAAAGCAATTTAAATATGCTCATGCAATCCTAGACAAGTGTACAAACTAGATGCTAATTGAAAATGTATGAAAGTACATCTAGTTACCTAAGTTACCTATGGAGGATTTGGGTATTGGATTGATGAAAGATTTCCAATTTGCTCCAATTTTAGGTGTACTTGGCTTTGGCTTGAATTGCTTTTTTTGTGTAGCCAAGTCTCCAAATCCTCCCGAGTCCCTTGGACTCTACGTCGCTTTTGGAACCCAAACCTTCTTGGAGCCCTTCAAGGTAGTGATGATTTTCTTGGGCACCCAAATAGGTTGGTTCCACCCCCTTGCCTTGCTTGTTGATTAAGAGGATGTTTGGTTCACAGCCACACATTCTGTGGCGAGTGTGGCGGCGCCTAAGCTGTGGCGATCGAAATTGGCGCCGCGGCCGTGGCGTATTTTATAACGGGAAATGCCGTGGCGGCCACGTCCAAGTTCTCAACCAAACAAATTGCCATCTCCGGCCGGTGGCGAGCCGAACTTGAGGCAAGCAAAATTGTGGCGGGGAAGCAAACACCCCCAAGTGAGCGACCACCTTGTTATCTTTCTTCTTGAGGATGTAGGGTGTGCTCTTTTTTCTTATCAACCTTCAAGTAAGGCTTGGTGTTGGAGTTGACTTTCTTCTTGTTATCTTCCCCTTTCTTCTTGTTTTTGCACTCATAGGACTTGTGACCTTCTTGCTGGCATAAGTAGCAAGTCACGGTTGCTCCCCTTCTAAAGCTTCTTCACCATCTTGGGACGGTTATCTTGAGGAGGTTGTTCCTTGTACTCATGACAATTTGATTTTCCTTTTTAGCCTTCTCAAGTCCTTTGCGAGCCTTTTATACTTCTTGCTTGAGCTCTTCATTTTCTTGGGCAATGAGATCATCATTATTTTCTACAACAACATTCTCAACACAAATCTCATTGCAAGATGGTGAGCTAGATTTATCAATTAAATCAATGCAAGAAGTGGAAGTCATTGACACTCACTAACGACCAATTCTAAGCGTCAACCCGATCAGAAAATCATGAGAGTTTGCATTTCTTACACGCATCTTTATCCAAATAAATCCCTAAACCACACTTTACTTCTAGAATATGCAAGATTGTGCTTTTGAGCTAATACGCAGGTTGCAAGCACACTTTGGTCGACATAAAATCATAGAAAAATATCGAGCACACATTCAGGGCTCAATTTCACCAAGTGAAGCCCAAAAATCAAGTTCGGACCACTCAAGACAAAGCCGAGACCATCATGGACCCGCACAAGGCAGCCCAGACAACCCAACCCCCAAAGCCAGTTAGGGGCGGCGCCGCCAGGCGGCCGACGACCGCCCATGGGCCTCACCGCCTCCCGATGCGCTACATGGCGCTTTCTCATTGGTCCTCAACGTCGGTTGGCTGTGCAACACCCCGTGGCTCCTAGCTATAAATACAAGGGAGGGGGTAGAGAATAGAACACACACACACACCACACTTACCTCTCTTACCTTGAGCTTTCTTGCTTAGTCTATAGGCTTAGTGGAGTTTAGGAGAAGTCTAGTAGTCATCGAGTCCCCGGAGTTGCTCGAGAGTTCTGGTATGGGTTCATCTCTAGTTCTCTCTTGTAATATTCGGTCATTTGTAATCGAATTAGACTATGGTTACCGATATCTGCTTGAATTATGTTCTAAGTTATCGGATATATGCTTCGTGATCTGGTTCCGTTATCATTCGATGCTTGCATTACATGATCGCTCTGCGCTTGCGATGGTTAACATATTGGCCTTAGAACTCTATCAACTGCTCCAGTATTCATATGTTTGCTCTAGTGTGATGTCTATCCATCCAGAGGGTGGGGGCTCCGCGCGGAATGCTAGAGTATCGCTTACTAATGTAGACGTGGTGTCTAGATTAGATAAGAGTTGCTGGATGTCACCCTTTCCCACAGATTGTGAGGTAGCCAGCAGGTGGTGACAGCCCTGTCCGAGCCCTAGTAATCCTCCATGTTCGGATTGGGGGGTAGGAGGTACATAAAGCCACCTAGGTGAACGGGCTTCTCCCGTCACCTAGAGCAAAGGGTCTCCCCGTTGTGTAGTTTAGTCTCGACAATCTAACCATAAGATAGCATAGATATAGCTAGCCTAGCACTTTTGACTCGAGCTCTAACTTCTGCCTTTCTCCCGGCCTATAGCATCTTTTGTTATTTATCTCTAAGGTAGTTTGTGTGTGTGTCACACTACCTCCTACCATGTTATCTATCTTACCCCTGTTTATGCAATGGAATATCTAATCTAGATCAAGTTCATTAACTAGCCTATATACTTTCATTCGCCGCCTTCCTTGCGGAAATATAAATGACACCCCGGTATACTCCCGAGTAAAATGCTACAGCGGTATTCCGTGCGCTTGCGGATTTATTCGTGGTTCATGAAATACCTGCCACCCCACTTGGCGTCTGCGGGCGTCATCGTTGTTTCCCAATGGTGACGTTGGTAGGCGCCAATAGAGGCATCCTTTTTAGATGTAAAATTGGATTTTGATGCCTTTGTAGAGGTAGCTTTAGTTTGTTCAAGAATCTCAATCGCCTTAGTTAGCTCATCATTTTGATCTATGATCATATCAAAATTTTTGGCCAATTCTTTATAATTGTATGATGAGCTAGCCAATTTTTCTTTGAGATCCTTGTTTTTAAAATTAGTTTTGTTATAGCTTCCTCTTGAGTGCGAACAAGATCTACAAGTTCATGAAGGGAAGGGCAAGAGTCATCATCACTTACATCGCTATCACTCACATCGCTATCACTCATACCTTTGGCCATAAGGCAAATGTTCGATGATTTTGATGATGGCAAGAAGGTATGTGGCTTGTGGTGGATTTCTTCATCACTTGAGCTTGTCATATCAAATCCACCCTTTGCAATGCTTGTAAAGGCCTTCTTGCTTGCCTTTCTTTCCTTCTTCATTCGCTTGCGTCTTACTTTCATGAGAGGACAATATTCAATGTAGTGCCCCTTTTCACCACAACCAAGGCATTCCTTTTTCTTGTTCTTCTTTCTTTGGTTGTAGCTTATTAATTGCTCCATGGTAGTAGGGACACCCTTGGAGTTGAGCTTCTTGAGTTGCTTGTTGACTCTTCTAACAAGTTGCTTGATTTCTTCATTATCATCGGAGGAGCTACAACTTGCTTGATCATCATCATCTTCCTCTTCATCATCATCACTACTTTCTTAACTTGAGCTTGAAGCTTCACTTGAGCTTGAACTTGAGCTTGATTCTTGTTCTTGAGCTTTCTTGTTGGAAGATTCTTGTTTATCTTCAACTTTCTTCTCCTTTTTTCTTCCTTGCTTGATATACCAACATCTTGAGTTGAAGGAGAAGGTTCTTTTTCAATCTGCATGCTTAGCTCATGAGCAATGATCTTGCTCAATACTTGAGTGGGCTTCATTTGGCTCAATTTCTTAAACAAGTGGAAGTAGGTGACGATGGCGGAGTACTGATCCTTGGGAAGCACTTGGAGGATCTTTCTTGATATGTCCTCATCACTCAACTTGGTTAAACCTATTTCATTTAGCTTGTTGACAATAACATTTAAATGTGAGTACATGTCATTAGCTAATTCGTTAGGCAACATTTTAAAGGAATCGAAAGCCTTTTTGACCAAGAGATATTTTTGCTCCATAATATCTTTCGTGCCTTTGTGGAGCTCTTCGAGTGTGTTCCAAATTTCGTGTGCATTTTTAAGATGGTACACTCTATTGAGCACATCAACGCTAAGAGATTCTAGAAGAGAATTCCGAGCGATAGCATTGAAGTGTATTTCTTTTGGAAAAATTAGATATGTACCATTAAAAGATTCAAAAGTTAGATATATACCATTGGACCCACATTTCATTGACTCCTGTGAACCCCACACGTCAGTGAGATAGTAATGGTATATATCTAACTTTAGAATCTTTTAATGGTACTTTTTCATCGGCCTTTGTGTGGTTGTTTGGCCAGGATAGGGGTTTCATACCATCCTTTGTCACTCTCCAAACACCTAAACCTTTTGCTTCTAGAAAGCATGACATGCAAACATGCCAATAGGGGTAGTTTGTGCCGTCAAAGTGTGGAGGCCTACCGATATCGCTCCTAGTCTCTTTGGATGTCATTTGCTCGATGGCGGTGAAGCCAAGGGTCCAAGAATGAGCCACCGGCTCTGATACCAATTGAAAGGACTGTGACACCCAAAGAGGGGGGGTTGAATTAGGAGTTCTAAAAATTCTAAGGCTCCAAGCACATATAAAAACCTATTCCAATTTCTATCTAAATGTGCACTAGGATTTTCTATGTGTTGATATCTCTACCACAACAAAGTTTCGCACCGTAGGTTCCAATCCTATAAACTACACAAGGTAATCTAGGAAAGGTAATGCGGAATGTAGGCACAAGGTAAATGCGAAGTAAATGAGGTAGAGAATGCAAACTCCCATGACGACAAAGGCGATTTTTACTAAGGTATTGGAAAGCAACGCTTTCCACTAATCTTTGTTGTTGGAGCCCCTCTCAAAGGGAATGCCCGCGTAAGGGCATAAACTCCCCTGGCCGAGTAACTCCATGGATGTAGCCGACAGCCCCTTCCCCACGCCAAGCAAGTGGGTCTCCACCTTGCCTCTCCCGGATGCTCCCCGCCGCTTCTCTATTCGGTAGAGCTTTTTGGCAACTCACCGTGGGCCTCTCCTCCCACTTACAACTCGAGGCGGCCTCTCCGTAAACTTCGGTTGGAGGGTCTCGCAAGACTTTCTTACTACCTACTCACCCTTCTTGGTGTGCGCAAGCACCGATACAAAGGAGGTGTGCAAACCTCACCTAACTCTAGGCCAATCCCTAAAGCAATGCGCTAAGAGGCCTAAACTTGCACTAATCAAGACCTAAGCCTTATGCTAATTGCCTAAATCTTCTCTTGAGCACTTTGGTGGCTAGAGCACTTGTGTGAATGTGAAATGCAAGCCAACAGCTTCTCCAAGCTCTAACACACATGAAATGGCCGGGCATATGGTGTATATATAGCCACAACCAGAAACTAGCCATTGCAGCTCACAAATTGCAATTCAAATATCGATTAATTCGGTTTGTGCGGATGTGGTCGACCAGAATGAATCGGTCAAGCCCACACAAACCAACATCACCGACTGATTCGGTGACTACTTCCATGGACATGACCGAATGAGCCAGTCATTCCAGAGCCGATGTTTTTCTTCCACCCCCACCGATAGATTCGGTGATCTCTTGAGATGTGCATGACCGAATGAATCGGTCAGTGCAGTAGCTTCTACTTCTGCTTGTCCTCGCTCACCGATTGATTCGGTGGTGTCTTCGTGTACATGATCGAATGAATTAGTCATTACATAGATGCCCTTCTTCTTGTCAGGGCCACCGATTGATTCGGTCCCTTCCTTTGTACATGACCGAATGGATTGGTCAATTGGTTCTGGCCAATGTTCTCAAGCTTGTTTTACTTTTTTTTCTTCGCGAGTCTTTTATACTTGATCATTTGAATGGCTTCCATTACATCCTTGGAACCTAATAGACACCTTCAAAGTATAAATTAACAAACACATTAGTCCCAATGATTATGTTGTTATTTAATAACCAAAATCACAAACAATGGCTTAGGGGCCATTTACCTTACACTCTGGACCAGGAGCTCCACCTCGCCCGACCCCGAGGGCGGGGGCTCGGCTGTGCCCGACTCGCCCGTACGGGCCCCCTGAGGGCCCACGTTGCAGCCAACCACTACGGAAAGGGAAGAATGGGCGCAGAGTCAAACCTCTGATGTCATAACAGGGGCAGGTAAGCCCCGATGTGCCCTGTACGAGTGACGAGCCAGGACAGAGGGCGCACGACGCACATGGCCTTGAACAGGGGGCATTGTTCTACCCGCCACCGGGCGGTTCCATCGGAACCCATTGACTCACCACCACACCGATGACGCCCACACGCGGCGTCGGCAACGGATAGGGCGCGACATGAGCACGCCCTCATCGCCATCTACAGACCGACGGGATCCACGTGAGGAGGAGAAGACCGCCGGGATCTCTGAGACCCCTTCCTCCCTCCTCCTCCTCCTCCTCCTCCTCCTCCTCCTCCTCCTCTCTCTCTCTCTCTCTCTCTCTCTCTCTCTCTCGTGTAAACCTACTCCTCCCCTTGGGCTATAAAAGGGGAGGCGCAGGCCCCCGCAAAAGGGGACTCAATCCGACTTCGACTCAATTCATTCTACTCCACTCGACTTCACCCTCGAGACTTGGGAAACTCTCCCTCTCTCGCCTATTTGTAACCCCCTCTACGCAAACCAAGCAAAGTAACATGAGCAAAGAGAAGAACGAACCCGGACGTAGGGACATTCAAAAACCCAACCCGTATAAAATCCTTGTGTCCTCTTTGCTTACCATCCTTGCCGGATCGCAAACTAACACATGGATACATTTCTTTTTATATTGATAATTTTGAATCTTAAATTTAATATTTGCACATGAAAATGGTCTCAAATGAAAAATGTTTCAACTATAGAGTTTTAGATATCATCGAGGTCTTGTTAGTAGTATAGATTATATATAATTTACATTACCAATGTTTTGATCCCTCGCTGCCCCCCATAAAACCTAATTCGGATGACCTTTCTTCAAGCATCCATAACTTCGCACACGGACTCGAGTAAGATGATTTTTTATTCAACAGATATCAAACAAAAAAAATTACATCCGTTTTCCCCAACTTTTACGCCATAAGAAAGAAACATCTATAAAACATAATTGAATAAATTATAAATAATACATACTTGAACCATCATAATAAAACAAGACATAGTAGGAATGTAAACAAAAAATAACAAACTATTGACTCATACTTGATATTGAACCAAATCAAATAGACTACTAACAAGGCGTATATGAACTAACATTACACAAGCAAAGCATGAGACCTCTCGACACAAAAAAAGCTCTTCACACTATTATATACCATACATCAAAATTTACTACTGCGACAACATCATAGACCAAGAGTGTATAATAGCCACAATCCTCAATTCAATTCATGTACTTCCTATGATTTATAGTGATCATTGTCCGATTTTATGTGTTTTGGATTCTAACATCGAAAAACCACCGAGACGGTTTTGTTTTGAGAATTGGTGGCTTCTTGAGCAGGATTCCAAAGAAACTACAGTGTGCTTGAAACAATCTAACCTTTCAAAATTTGCATGCGTCGGCGCACAAGCGCTTGGCACCGAATTTGCGCTAGTGGGTAAAGAAGAAAAAAACCCATCAATCATCAAATCTAAGACATAGAGCAAAGAACTCCATACCATCCAAAGTTCCACTCTAGGCACTTTGCAAACCACAACAGAGAACAAATCCTCACCCAAACACATGCTAAGCTTTCGGATCAACCCACATAATACTATAGGCAAATCTGCTAAGAAACTTTGGGGCACCGGTGGAGATAGTAATACAAAGTTCTTTTCGGTTAGCGTGCACCAAGCGTAGAAGGAGGAATAGAATCACTTATCTTCAACTTCCTACTGGAAACACAAACAGTCCACAAGAAAGAGCTCAAGCTTTTTTGCACTACTACCAAACCTTATTCACATCTGATCACGCACATTCCAGCCAAGAGGTCCACCACACACATCAGGTAACAATTATGGATGATTTCACTAACTCTATTCTGAAGCTACCTGAATGTTGGCAGATACTTAAAGAGATGAGATCATCGGCAGCTTCAGGACCGGATGGTCTAAATGCAGCCTTCTACTACAAGAATGCATCGCCATGGATTAAGCATACAAAAGCATCTATCTTTGCAGTTGATAGTTGATAGATGTAGTAATTGCATATATTTATATGATCACTTGGTTTGGCATATTTGTGAAGCTTCCGGAAAGGAGTTCACATACGCAACCCTCATACATAAAATCGCAATATAAATTGTATATTGCTTAAGTCAATATATGGCTTAAAGCAGTTAAGTCGAATTTGTTACAATCGACTTTGTGTGTATTCCTTAAATTTAAGGGATACAAGATTGATTACACGCAGTGTTCATTTTGATGTCCTTGATTGGACTTCATAGTCTCATATGGTGATCAATAATCTTGACATCATTAGTAATGAACACACATTGATAGCGCGGGTAATCTAAAGACGGAGTATAAGATGGAAGATACAGACTAAACCAATATTTTATTTTGTGTTTATGATCTAAGCATCTTCTCTCAAGGATTTGTACAAAGCTATCTATATCCAAATCATATTGAGCGATTCAATACGAAGGTATCCTATGGTTGTTCTACCTCAAGAAGAGAGAAAAATTATTTTATACCATAGTGATTGAGATGAGATAATAGGACATATGGTTCATTATCTCCATGCTATTGATGCGTTAATAAGTCTTGCAAAAGGTTCCCAGTAGGATATTATTTTTGCAAAGATTTGCTATACAAGAGTAGCGGTACTCCAACCAAATATTGGTAGTTTGGAGTTAAAAGTATCTTTTGATATTCAAATAGCACATGTGATCTTGGTATAATCCATGATCCAATTATGTGGATATAATGATTCTAGTTATCTCTAAGATTCCAAATTCAGATCATTGAAAGGCTTAATGTACATATAGAAAGATCATTTTGTGATAGTTTTTAACTAGATATTTAATGGTCAATTCCACTAATCATTCTCGATATTGTATGCACAAAGCTTCACATGAATGTGTAGCTTTATAGAATGATATATCACATACTGAAGTTATGTGGTGTTGATTCTATTGAATCAATAGTCATTACCTATAAAGGTAATACAACTTGTGTTCCAAAGATGTAATGCACAAAGCTTCATATGAATGTGTAATATTTTTGCACTAAGATGGTTCTGCTCCATAGGGAATATGGACTTATGAACATTTGCAAACTAAGTGATGTGATATCTCGCTTGAGATATTCACGAGTCTACCATACTCTACATTTCTTATGTGTTGAGTGCATTGGTATGAATTTACTTTGAGATTTGCAAATATCGGGGGAGAGTCTCTGAATAGTAACTTGTTACAAACATCATATTGTACTCTTTTCTTTCTATGAGTTTTCCTTGGGGTTTCTCATATAAAGTGTTTAATGAGGCAATATCAACACAAGGTCATGTCATATCATCCATCTTTCCCCATGGGGTTTTTGGTGGATGATACTGCATATAACATGCATTGTACTCTTTTTCTTTATGTGAGTTTTCCCTTTGAGGTTTCTCATATAAAGTTTTTGATGAGGCAATGCCAACACAAAGCTATATGCTATATCATCTATTTTTCCCACAAGGGTTTTTAGAAGATGATATTTGAAGCATATTGACCATATGGTCAAGGTGTTATTAGACTAAGACTTTGGGTTTGTCTGAAGGGTCTACTAACATTGGTAATTGTATATTATGGTGTTTCTTCTTATTTTGCCACTTGGGTTTTAAGGAGTTTTTGCCGTATACTGGGTATTACTTTGGTTTTTCCCATAGGGTTTTTTCAAAGATTCTTCTCATATTTTTTTTCCTGAAGGTTTTTGGAGGAGCTATATATTATATCGCATCTCCTGATTTTTCCCATAGGGTTTTTAAGGAGTTATTCGATTGATTACAAAACCACAAGAAGAGCAAATTGATTATATGACCACAAGAAGAAGAAAATTGATCAAGGGGAGTGTTATGAAGAAATTAGAACTAGTGATCAATTTTTGTAATAGTTAATTAGATTAGTCATTAGGCGGTTACCTTTCATGAAAGGGCCATCACGAAAGGGCCAATCCATGAAAGGGCCAACTCACGAAAGCGCCAACTCCAAGGGCCAATCCCAAGGGACACCATGCCCTTTGAACTTGTATATATATATGTAATCAATCCCATCAATGAGAATCAATCATTCCTTTAATTCTACTCTCAACAGAAAGGTCGCATTTGCATTCAAATGTATGATATTGAAGCTAATATTGTCACATAGTAAATTAATAGCATTAATAGATGAATAGATGTAACTTGTAACACATTTAGTGTGAACATAGTAGTGGATCCTAAAATTGGATTTTCATAAATATCGTATAAAAACAGATACCAACAACCATGGACAGTCTGAAACTCGTGCCCACAAAAGAAACAACAAAACTTAGCTACAACGGCTAGGCATCCAATAATGTTTTTCGAATCCACAGTAGTTATAATGAAATAACGGTCAACATTATAATGAACTATGGTGCAACCGGTCTCTCGGTTAACATAGTTCGACGGGCACCAAAGATGCTAATCATTCAACCGAAAGACATTGTATAAATTACTCTCCTGGTCCAAACATGTAGGACCAAACAGCTAGCTGCTGCTTCCCCGAAGGAGCACACGCTTCAATAATCAAATCGAAATTGATTATCGTACCTTCATCCGTCACGCTCCAACCTCCAATAATCAAATCGTAATTGAAATCATCGTACCTTCGTCCTTTAAACTTTTTCTTTTATTTTTTGCTTCATATACTATTTGAAGAAAATCTGACACTAGCCGCCTTCGTCCATTAGCATCGTTTTCTTACTAAATGATCAATCTTTTATGTGTTAATTATAGTGAATAGGATTCCGGGTTTTGTTCTCCATGTTACTTGGACGATGCAAGGCTCATTAAAAGAAAGGAAAGAAAATAACCAAAAATTTACTAACGAACTGTCAGCACAACTATCTATCGGTGCCACCAGTGTTTCACGGATTGAGATTCAGTGACATACGCTACGCGACTTAAAGTCACGTAATGTGTGGGCCCACAGATTTCGGGCCCACACGCCGCTGACTTTAAGTCACGTAACGTCCGTCACTGAATCCGCGTCTGTGTTTCACCACCCCCTAGTAACGACGGAGAGGTCTTTTACGGTGCACAATACTACCACTTATAGCTAAGAGGTAGAGGAAGGTTCAACTATGCTGTGTTATGTCTGTTTGTGGAGACTTGAGTGCATCAACAGGTGCACCGTACCGCATCCATCTAATTTTCAATAGATGCTCTATCCATTTCAAAATGTAATACCTCAGTCAAACTTTGACAAAGTTTACATAAAAATACAACATCATTTTCATTATCAAATTAATTAGTTTTACTTAATCCACCATAAAACATATCTTGATAGTGCATTTATTTAGTAGTGTACATGCTAAAAATATTTTTTATAAAGTTTGAGAAGTTTGACTTAAAAGAAGCTGAAATAGCATCGTAAAATTTGAAACCGATAGAGTATTAATACCTAATCCAACGCCTCGATCATATTCCTTTTGTAGAAAATAAGCCTGAGGTTCGGAGCTTTCCGCCCTCCTTCCTGCTTTGTTCATTTCCCTCTTATTAGTGGTACCTCCAGTGCTTAGGTATAGACCAGCCCAGCCGGCTGGACGAAGCCGAATGTGGTCACTTTGCTAGTCCAGATGCATGCTCAAGCTATCTAGAGTGCACCATCTTTGTTTCATAATATTTTGGCATATGATGGTTTCTGTGCTGTTTCCAACAGACCTTAATTGAAATGTGTGGATATTGGAGGGGAAACCTTGATGATGTGAAATAGTTAAGACAGATTTGTATCTCATTTCAAATAAAACTTGTAAATATAGTACAGTGATTAATTTCTCTCTGATTTTAAGCTTAGTTTTCTTATTCTATGCGAAATGATATATGGTAACCAAATCTTAGGAAATCGGGAGAGAGTATGTAACTATATCTTTATGAACGGCTTTTTAAAAGGAGTAGGATCCATGGTTAGGTAGTTTATCAGTCACAATGTTTTCTTTGTGAAGCAGAGGATATAAGACATTGAAATAAGCAAGAATGCAGATGCTGACCAATAATGTTCTACGGCAATATTATATATAGACCCGTTTTGCACAAGACTCGACAGCCGAACACCATTTCTTTTCTAGCTCTTCCATAGATCCATTGTCTAGTGGATCCCCTGTGGATCATGATCGAGGGCATTCCATAGCTCTAGAAATGAGATATTTTTGGGTTTCATTGAAATTGCTGCCTTTGACATTCACATCTTGATTGTTACCTGCACTTTGAGTAGCTTTCTTAAGTGATTATTCTTGCTATTTTAGTTCGATCTTCAATCAATGTTATCATATTTACTATTTTCAGTGGTGACCACTATCGTTTTGTCCAGAGATTATCACAGTAAAATGCTCCTTCTTGTTCTCCGGTGCGCTGGTATGAATAACACTGCATATATATTGAAAAAATACATTTTGTCAACAAATAACAATCACAAGTCCCTCAAAGAACTACTGAAAAGCTGAACTTTTGAAAAACTAATGTCACACGTACAACAGCTACAGAACTGAGAACACAGGGGCTAATAATAAACCGCTCATGGATTATTTATTCAGAAATATTATCACCACAGATTTGATTTAAAAGGAAGAAGTCTACATAACCCCTCAACTATTCAAGGTGGACTACTTCACCCCTCAAACTATAAAACCAGATATTCTAGCCCCTGAACTTTCCAAAACCGGTCAAATAACCCCCTCAAGTGGTTTTGGAGGGTGGTTTTGCTATAGTAGCACGGTTTTCTTTTTTTTTTTTTTTTATTTATTTTTTTTGTTGAATCTTTAAAAAAAATAATAAATTACAAAAAAAATCAAAAAAAATAGAAAATCTAATTTTGTTGGACTCCACATGAGTAGATCTAAATAGTGAAGATATAATATAGTATGCTTTAGTATAAAGTTTTTTTTTGTAGCTTTAGATCTATACTTTTTTTAATTAATTGAAACAATTCATAGCTGTAGATTCTATCAATTGTGGTGAAATTTTAATGGTTGAAAAATTATTGTATGCTTGAATTGTATTAAAAATTTCATACTAATTGGATCACATATAACTTAGTTATAGATTTATTTATGTTTATACTTATTAAATCAATGCTTTATCTATAACTAAGTTATAATGCGATCCAATGACTATGAAATTTTTACTATAGTTTAAGCATATAATAATTTGCCAACCATAAAAATTTTACCATAATTGAATTATAGAAGCTACAGCTATGAATTGTTTCAATTAATTATAGAAAAATATAGATCTAAAGCTCCGACAAAAAGTTTGTACTAAAAAAATGCTATATTTTATGTTTTTCTTGTAGATCTACTCATGTGGAGTCCCAAAAATTAGATTTATATTTTATGATTTTTTTATGATTTACTATGATTTTTCAAAAATTTAGGGAAATAAATAAAAAATGTGTTAATGTAGCAAAACCACTTGAGGGGGGGGGTTATGTGACCGGTTTTGAAAAAGTTTGGAGGGTAAATTTTTATAGTTTGAGGGGTGAAGTAGTCTACCATGAGTAGTTGAGGGGGTTAAGTAGACTTCTTCCATTTAAAAATAATCGAGATAGTGCTCTTGGCTTTAGGTATGTGGTAGATCTGCAGAACTAAAAAGAATTTGAAAATTTCTTGACTTGGTGCTTGGAATCAGGGAACGCCATGGGCGGGAGCATTATATCCATTACACATTGACCTTTCAGTATGTTATATATCTGCTAGTAACATGGGCCACAACTCAGCTAAAATAATTTAAAACTTTACTCTAACGCAGCTTTCCAGCTGTCTATGATCACTTTATTACCTAATTTGTTCCCTTCTTCTTTTTCCAAAACTTAGTGTAGTAAGCAAATGCTTATATGCACGCACAATCATTTCCATGAACGTTTATGGGAGCCGAGCGCCAGTTCTTGATAATGAAAAAGTCATCAAATAGTGTACCAAACCTTGATGAGTTTGAGCTCCGGAGGCTAGAGGTGGTACAACCTCTCCGCAAATTATCAAGCTATTGGTCAATTTCAGGTGGTACACATTGATGACTAGGATAATTAATTCCAGGCTTTGATCTCATTCTCATAGTTCCTGACTTCCTGCTATCAGACGAAGCCGTGGGGTATGTACAAAAATCGGTGACAGTGTGTGCAATCCAGTGCATCCAGTTTGTTTCAACAGTAATACAGGATCAGTGTTTTTGGCTGATCCCTGATTTGACAGTGGTCGTGGTGTCGTCGCGATGGCGATGACACTCCAGTGCGGCATTATGGAGCTCGATGATCTCGGCGACGACTACTTGGAGGAGCTCCTCCGGGTAGTATCATCCGAGTTGGGAGAGTACTAGGTGACACTTGACTGGCTACCGTTAGCAAGTCATTGATGGCCGAATGTCGCGATGCCCCAAGGGGTAGGTGCCCTACCCTTTTTGCTTCGTAGGATCAGCTTTGAGATTCGTATGCCATCAGGGCGTTTATATGTCGTAAACTTTAAGTTGCGCTTATTAGGTGCTCCATTGTTTTCTTTGAGCTATCCCGTTACGTTTTTCCGTTTTGGGTCCACCTCTATTTACTGTTGCATTCAGAACGCCATATCTCACTAGTAGGTACCTGGGCAAAGAGTAATCATGTCGATGTTCAGGACTTCCACTAACCGTGGATATACAAACTAAACTGGTACCTACCATATTTCCTGATTTACTATACAATCGCAGAGCAATAGGGTAGAACTTTTGAGCATGCAAATATCCATGATGCTGATAATATCTTATCGAGGATTGCACATCTAATCTTTGTCAAGGACTAACTGGCAATACATAAAACTTAAAGGGCAGGAGGTTTGGATACTAGAAATTTAATGGTTCAAGAAATAAACCTCTACATCTTCGGGATCCCCTGTTTCGGAAAATTGTTGCGCAAATGAACTGCAGACTCTGCAACCAAATCCGACTGTAGAGCATGAGAAGATTTCATCCCCTTGCAACGAGACCAGAATCGGAGCTTTTGTTAATACCCTATACTTCAATGTATTGGTATTCAATGCGTGGGGTGCTTCTGTCTGAAACCGTGAAAAACATACCAATGCAGAGAAGGAAAAAACTGACACACTGCTGCGTGACTGCAATTTCGGAGTGTACGCCATGCTGAGAAGGACTCGGGAACGAACCTGACGCTGGAGGCTCACCACGTCGCCGGCCAATATGGTCTTGGGCGCACGTCATCCCCATGGATGCTGCGCCGCCGCGTGGTCCATCTTCGTCGTGTCTGGCCGCGTCCCGTTTCTCCGGCGGCTGCTCCACGGCACGCCACGCCGACAGCCATGGAGCCGGCGCCTGCCCTGCCCTGGCCGCCAGCACCTTGCCCCGAGGGAATCTGCCCCCGAGTGGAGAGGAGAGGAAAATCGAGGAGATGGGTGTCGATCCGCCGCAAAATCAGGTCAACCTCAGATTCGCGGCTACAGGAGTTGGACGAGCTTCCAAGGGAAGGAAAAGGACGTGGATTTGAGAAAAGAAAGGGGAGAACGAAACAGAGAGTAGCAGTAAATAGAGGTGGACCCAAAACGGAAAAACGTAACGGGATAGCTCAAAGAAAACAATGGAGCACCTAATAAGCGCAACTTAAAGTTTAGAGTTAAATGCACCGTAGGTCCCGAACTTACAAAATAATAGGTCATTTAACTTGAAAACCAGGACATCTAGCCCCTCAAACTTTGCAAACCCGTTCCTTCGCCCAGAGGCGGTTTTAAGAGGCCACGTGGCAGCCTCTGGTAGGCCGTGCATGCAACTGTTTGTGGTCTTGACATCGATAATGTGAGCACTTCTTTTAAATTCTGAAATTGATATCTTTTTTATTCAGACCTCCAAATATAGCAAATAATATATCCCATTTTGATCGTCTCGACGAGCTCTTTGCAATGGTATATTCCGTTTTGTTATTTGAGATAGTTTTATTTCGTGAAAAATAAAATATTTCTATAAAATATAATAATGTGTACACAGCACAGCTAGCTAATGTGTTTTTATTTTCATGACCACGCCGTTCTTTCGTTTCATTAAGTAGAGGAAAGTGCAAAATACAAATAGCCCAGTAACGATACGCACCGTTACCGAGCAGCACCTAAAAATCTACTGGATACACGAATTGGGACTACATTGCGAACAATTGTGCGACACAGCCACAGCTAGCTAATGTGTTATTATGTTCTATTCTTCTATAGGAAAGTATCTTGTTTCTGTACAATGCCAGCTGACTTAAAAATCACAGAACTTGCTGGCGTTTCACGCTCTGAGCTGGCTCCAAAGACTCTACAAACAGATTATGAAATAAAATGGAGCCTGCAGCTTGCGTGCACAAAGCGCACCAACTTAACTCACGAGGACGTACACCTATGCTTTTATTTCTTATGCACGTGATTGTTTTTTCTCGGTTGTGCGAGTATGACTTATTTTATAGAAATATTTTTAAGTCAGCTGGGATTGTACAGATACAAGATACTCATATAAGAGTAGAACATAATAACACATTAGCTAGCTGTGCTGTGCACACATTATTATATTTTATAGAAATATTTTATTTTTCATGAAATAAAACTATCTCAAATAACAAAATGGAGTATACCATTGCAAAGAGCTCGTCGAGACGATCAAAATTGATATATTATTTGCTATATTTGGAGGTCCCAAATAAAAAGATATCAATTTCAGAAATTTAAAAAGAAGTGCTCACATTATCGCTGATGTCGCACCACAAACAGTTGCATGCACGGCCTACCGAGGCTGCCACGTGGTCTAGAAAAAATCGCCTTGGACCCGGAGGAACGAGTTTACAAGTTTAAGGGGCTAGATGTCTGGTTTTCAAGTTCATGAACTCATTTGACACAGCCGTGCAATTTCGCGGGCCTACGGTGCATTTAACTCTAAAGTTTACAACATATAAAACGCCCTGATGGCATACGAATCTCAAAGCTGATCCTACGAAGCAAAAAGGGTAGGGCACCTACCCCTTGGGGCATCGCGACATTCGGAGGGGGACGGGGACGAGGGTGAGAGCCAGTCGGAGCACTCCTCGATCGTCCTCGGCGTCCGTGCCGAGGAGGAAGGCGTCGGTCTTCAGCAGCATGTCGTCGGTGTCATCCGTACCAGGCATCCAATGGTGAGAGTTGCCAATGGTCGCGGATCCCGTTGCCGCTCCCACCTCCGGCGAACTTGAGGCCGAGGACGACGACGAGGGAGAGGACCAGTCGGAGCACACCTCGGCGGGATCGGCGTCTATGCCGTCGAGGAGGAAGGCATCGAGCTGCTGTAGCATGTCGCCGTCAGTGGCGCCCAAGTCGAAGGTGGACGACGCCGCCAGTTCTGCTGCAGGGTAGCAGTAGGAGGCGTAAAGCTCGTGTTCCATTCCTCCGATTGTCGTGGGCTGTTGTCTTGCTCTCGATGTAGAAGAAGAGAAGAAGAATAGAAGCAGCAGGAGCTTTGATCGAGCCAGTGAGACAACCCGATCATGGCCTATTTATAGCCTCCTGGATTTACAATTTTGAATGCTCAGGCTGCCCTGGTCTCGTGGAGTGGATGGGTTAATCCATTGGATATGGCTCCGTTTGACCTGTGACCTCTCCATGGATGGAAGCGGCCGCCAGGCCAGATGTTGATTGCAATGGTCAGCAGAGTGGTGGCGCTCCACAGGTGACGACGGGCGGCGAGATGGGGACTGGCCTCCACCGGATCCTTCCATGCTTCTTCCTTCCTCCTAGATCCTAGTCGCAAGTAGCAGGCGGCCAGGCACAACATTTTTGTCTAATTCTGTAAGCCACCTCACTGCACTCTTCTTTCCTGTCATAAAAAAAAAACAACAGGAGGCTGCCTCTTACATGGGAGGTCGCTCTCCAATCTCCATGCTTTCATGCTGCCGCTCTAATTGTCGTCAGCATCACCAGAAATTTCAAATGCAAATACTTGTTGATGCCTGATAAATCTTGTTATTATCCCTCAATCATTGCTACAGTTTTCTGCAGAACAAATGAAAAATAAGACCTAATAATAATCCTGGAGAAGCTAGATTTTTTCACTAATAAGAAAACATATAGGCAACAGAGTTGAAGATAAAGACAACATGATCCACTCTCTTCCCAAATGAATCAGAGATAGGAGTATTTACACAAAACTGTAAATGCAGAATGATAGAGGAAAAAAAATGATTGCTTGAATTTAGTTGGCCACGATCTGAACTCTGTGCCAAACTGCTGCTTCGTGGAAGCAGCAACTGGTGATGTCTCTCTCGCTTTGAACCCTGATCTACTAGCACTCAGTCCAGTGATAATAGTTAAATAGGCGCTATATTTTTGAACGGCAGCAATGATCACTACAAAGGTGGGTATACTTTGTTGCTCAATGAGCAACCTTTTGTGAATAAGAGACTATGCATATTAGCCGTACTATGCATATATTGCTATTTGAAAGGAATCAGTGCTATTAGCCTGGCTGATCTCGTACTACTTGCATTAAGTTCAAGTTAACCGGAACCAAGTACTCCTCTTTCCATTGATCAACGGCTAGAAAAAATTCAAAGTAAAAGTACCTGAAAGTACTGTAACGAACATGGCCCCATTTTAGGCCATCTCGAGCGATTTTGGTGATCGATGGGCAATGTAATCAATGGAACTAATGGTTTTGTTGAGTAAACATTTCTAGATCCTTGGAATGAAGTAAAAGCCCCAAGCAAAGCAAAACACGAAGAAAGAACTCAAAGAAACGATAAATTAGACGAAGTTCTGCAGAATTCAGTAGCACCAGTTTAACCGGCGCCCGATTACCGGTTAAACCGGTGTCACCGGATAGGCCGACGCTAAGGCATCGGTGCAACTGGATGCGCCTTACTGAGTCAAGAGAAGAAATGTGAGTGCCTCCGGTTAAACTGACGGTCAAGAAACTAGCGTCGGTGCATTAACCTTGTCATTGCTCGAGAGTATGTTTGGTGCGCAGCAGAAAGATCCTTCAGGATCGGTTGAACCGATGCCCGTCGGTGCATTATGTCGGGCGCATTGCCATGTCACGAGCAGTGAGCTGAGACAGTGGCGGAGCTATTAATTTTTGACGCCTAGGGCCGCAATCAAAACGCATGTAGCGCTCACAACGGGTCAAATAAGCCCACACACGGGTTTAATACCGATAGATAAAAAAAAACTTGCTTATAAATGCATAACTTTAGATTATATCTTAATCCCATACTTAAATCCACACCATAGTTAACGGAAACATGAAAATGCTTATAGAATTATGTTGCTAATGATGACTGACCTTGTCAGTCTACCACTCCTGCTTAGAACTATAGAAATAGAAGGATAAAGTATTACACTCTCTGCTGACTTACCTTACCCTGATCGGTCTTGGCGGGATCAACCGATCAGGATGCCTAGAACAGTCTTTGGTGATCAAAGATGCCTATCGCCCGATCGATCCCTCTCCGTGCTTGAAGCCTTAACGATCCCTCTCCGTCTCTCCTCAAAGTCAGCGGCCCCGGCACCTAGGGTTGGGCCGGTTGGCCTTGCCTTGACCGCGGGCAGCTGGAGGGCAGGCGGCGGCCGCCGGCAGCCGCCAGAAGCGGCGGGGAGACGGCGCAAGGCGTCCAGCCGGCCAGTGGGGCAGCGGCGGGAGGCGGCGCGGCGTCGCACGTCGGACTTGTACGGGTACGTCCGCGTCGAAGAGAGCACGCGTATGACGATTTCCTTTCCTCTTTTCGTCTACTAGACTCGCTGGACTCTCGCTGCGGTTCCTCTTCGGGGCCAATGAATTTGGCCCAACAAATAAAACCCAAGCCAAAATCGAAGCATTTACTAAAAGATTTTTTTTGGGCTGCGACTAGGGCCATGGCCCCACGGCCCTAGGCCCATATCCGCCCGAAGCCGAGAACAAGACTTGAAGACCGGTTTAACCGACGCCTCGGATCGGTTTAACCGACGCCTCTTGAGTCGGCGTGGCAGCGTGTCGGGAGGCTCAACGGCTACTTCCGAGCCTAGAGTGATCGGGTTAAACCGACGGTCCATCACCGGTTGAACCGACGCTTTACTGAAAGCACCAACGGCCTAAACGGCTAGTTCGAGTAGGTGGGCTATATATATGCCATCCCCCTACCATTTTGGAGTTGTTGGAGTTCCAAGAAGTCAAACCCACACCCAAGAACACCTCCAAGACATCCAAGTACTTAGTGATCAAATCTTTTAGTCCATAGCACACCTTTGAGAGTGTTAGTGCTAGGTTAGCTCTTAAGTGAGTGAGAGTGCAAGGTGTTGTTGCCTTGTGAGCTGGTTCTAGAGTGAACCAAATATTGTATCTTGGTGCTTGTAGCCATCATGAAGTCTTGGTGGCTCGCCCGGCACTTCTTCAACCCTTCAGCTTGGTGTGGGAGCGCGTCGACGATTATTGTGCGGGGACGGAGAACCCCATCCTTCATGGTGAAACTCCCCTTAGTGGAAAGTGGGATCAAGGTGACCGTGATTGTGTTCACGGAAGAGACTTGATTGCGAGGGAAGCGTTACTCTTCGTGAGTGCTTCAACAACATGGATGTAGGTGCGCCTTTGTGATAATCCGAACCACGGGATAAATCCTCGTGTTGAGAGTTTGCTTCCTCTCATCCCCTCTTTACATTTCCGCATTTCTTATTACAACTTCTGTGCCTTTTACTTTCATAGAGTAGTATCTTGATAGGATATTGGCTATAGGTTGCATAACTCTTTTGGGATGAGAGTTTCACACTAGAAGAACCGTAGTTGCACATCTAAATAGCATGATCTAGTTTTACGTTTTGTGCAAAATAGTTGGAGCCATAGGTTAAGAATTTTAAGTTGCCTAATTCACCCCTCCCCCTCTTAGGCTAGAGCACCCAATCACTTTCAATTAGTATCAGAGTCGGGACTCATTTTTTTCACAAAGAAAGCCAATTCAAAGAAGGGCCTCACCATCAACACATAAAGGTTGAGAGGAAGTTCAAGAAGAAACAAAAAAAGAAGGAGAAGAAACATGAATCATTTGCCATCTTTGGTGAATGGATAAGTGGTGGTGAAAAATCAAAAGCGCAAGCTCAACCGATGAGTCGGACAAAGAGATTCACCAACATGGGTTCATCATCCAACACTTGCCTTATGGCCAAAGGTATGAAAAGCGATGTAAGTGATGATGACTCCGACTCTCCTTCAATTGAACTTCTTAACTTAGTTCATGAGCACCAAAAAAGTTATTATTAAGAAACAATAAAAAATAAAAATTCTTAATGCTCTTAATGATCTTAATGCTTCTCTTGGTACAAATTATGAAGATTTGTTCTACAAATTCAAATTGCTTAGCAAGGAGCATGAAGAGCTCAAGTTAAAAATTTGAGAGCATTAATGATAATGACTTTTGGAAATAAAGCAATCTATCCCTTGTGCAATCCCTATCTCTAAGGTAGACGCTTCAACTTCTTGCATTGATTAAATTGATGAATCTTGCTCTAACCCTTGCAATGAGAAATGCAATGAGAAGTGTTTGTAGAATCATGTGATGATCTGCCAAGGAGAATGAGGAGCTCAAGAAAGAAGTGGAAAGCCTCATGAGGGACTTGTATAGATTGAAAGACAAGAGCATTGAGAGCAATGTCCAACCTTCTCAAGATAACCATGAAGACATGGTGAAGAAGGTTGAGAAGGGGTCCACCGTGACTTGCTTTAGGTGCCATCAACAAGGCCACAAGTCCAACAAGTGCCCTCAACCAAAGAAGAATCTTCCGGATAAGAAAAACAAGAAGAAGCTCACAATCAAGAATTCTCTCATCTACACCAAACCCAACCGGAGGAACAAAAGCAAAAGCACCTCCTATGTGATCAAGAAGAAGACCAATGGCAAGGTGTGGTTTGCTCACAAGGTTGGGAAGAAGAAAATGAGTTGAAACCGCTCCATTTGGGTGCCCAAAGGAAATCATCACCAATATGAAGGGGCCTCAAATGGTGAGGGTTCCAAAGACAAGAGCTCATTTTCAAATGGTGAGTGTATACTAAGAAATATATATAAGGTTTCCTTATAGATCGGAATACCTCTTTACAAAGCAAATCTAAATTGGTTTCCTAATTTTATCTTACGATGATGAATCAGTTGAATCTTAATCGAGAAAAATTAAAGGGTTAACACCCGAAAGCTCCGGTCTTCGTGGCTCTCTTGCCCTAGCTCTCCAGCGTCACCGCCACCACCACTGCCCCGCAGCCCCGCGCGGCGCCCCTGGCCTCGCGCTCTGCGCGCGCTGCTCCCTCCACCGCCGCCGCCGCCCGATCGCGCCCGCGCGTGCCGTAACAGCTCGATACGCCGAATCGAATCCGGGCTGTTACAATTTTATCTTAGTTTTTTTTCATATATAATTTGAAGATGCACTTTACAAAAATTTAATATACCTCCTTCTTCATTTTTTTTTAAAATAGACGTATGTATGCTTGCTATGCTAGCTCTCTAGGGTATTTCTTACCTAGTGTTTTTAACAACAGTAGCATTTTTTTTTTTTTCAAATCTGAAAATGAGTCACCTACACTCTCAATTGACGACTTTTTTCATTGATTAGTTCAATTAGGAAGATAGCTCATTTCTTGGATATATCACACTACAGAATAGTTTCCACAAGCCTCTTTGTAGGGTGAAGAGTAGCACAAGCCAAGCATCATAATCAAGAACTTCTACTTTTCATAACCACGCGTACGTAACGTCAGAAAAGAACGGCGACATGGAAACCAGCATATATGATCCTCGTCTGCTTCTGCTACATTTGCCTACATATGATTGTCACATATATATACTTGATGAGAGGTTTCTCACGCAAAAGTCCGAGAGCATGAGTAAGCTAGGTATTGTAGTAGATCCTTTTCAGTTGTGTCAAGCAACCAAAAAGGACAAAAAAGTTCACACGGGGGAAAACTACCTAACTCATATATATAGTTGATAAATACCTCATCCGAAACCTGGGTGCCAATAACACAAAATTATTACAACAATGATTTGCACGCTCATCAGCCAGAAGTGTCCCTACGTCTCTGAATACAAATCAACTCCTCGAGTTGTCTTAAGTTAAACTTTTAAATTTAAATGAGTTAACTAAAAAATGAGAATAATATTTACAAAACCTTAATATCATTAGATACATTTTTTATAATGTGCTAATTTGATGCCATAAACATATTTGTGCTCTTTTGTATAGATTCAGTCAAAACATAAAAATATTTGACTTAAGATGACTACAGAAATTGATTTATTCAGGGATGATGGAAAGAATATTTAATTCGTTTTATCGTTGCTCATGTTTCATTCCATGGAGTTTTTTTAGCATTATCTGCTCCCTTTTTATTATAACATGCATAATAAGGCAGATCTTGATGCAAAATAAGCCAGATCCACCCCCAACCCACACACACACCCCTAAACTAAACTGCAACTTGGGGTTTTGTCTGCACTTGTAGCAATGCGGCGGTATATATGAAGGCTTCTGCTGCAAACCAAGAACACATCACGCATGGATTAAACAGAATCTGTGCCTCTCTGGTTGCTGATCGATGCCTTGGCAAAGCAAAAAAAAACAGCGGCAGTTCTCCACATATAGTACATGTACACTACTTAATTTATTTACATGCATGCATATTGCTACACCTGCAACTGCAAGAGTTGCACTGGAACTTTGCTTCCGTATATATACTAGTTGTTTTTTAGCAAGAAGTGATAGCACACATGATAACCACCATCTAAACAACTATAGTAGGCCTCAAGATTCGCTGTAGCAGCTGATCCATTATTTCCTACAGTAATAATATATAGCGCGCGATGACACGGAGAAAGCTACTCCCCGTTTCAAATTAAATCGCTTTGACTTTTTTTTTTCATCCATTTTACTATGTATCTAGATATAATAATATGTCTAGATACATAGCAAAATGGATGCACGAAAAAAGTCAAAGTGACTTATAATTTGGAACGGAGGGAGTACTCATGAGTGATCAGGAATCTCTTTCTCAAATTATGGTGTATATTTAAGTTTGTTTGACAAAAGCTGAGAGGTCTGAGCTCACACACTACTGCTGTATTAGAAAACTAGCGAATAAGGGGATGGGCAACGAAAGATAAACAAAATCTGAAGAGACGAACTAATTATAACCTGATCAGGTGAACCGTGAATCTCAATGCCCATTAAGTTTTTTTTTTTTTTTTTTCTAATATATACATAAGGACGACCAACTTGAGTGTATGTGAGATAACCTAAATTAAACCCTTTTTTTTCAAAAGACCCCTTATCGGCTTTCATTGATAAGAGAGAGTAAAAGAATTACACATGCACATGGCACAAGCTGCACCATCTCCTGCATTTTGCTTGGCGCTCAAAACAGTTTAGGGCCTAGCCATCCCTAAAAGACTATCAGGCTAATTTTTACATTGAGAAAAATTGCTTCCAGCCAGCTGCTGATCGCTAGAAACTCCTGCGGCCTGCACGGGGATGATTTCCAGAAGGCCTCTGTTCCCCTGCAAATGCCCACATCCTTGCCTCTTCAAATATGCCTTCCATGATTTGCGCAATGCTTGGATTGTGAATGCATGCCCAATGCATGCATATCCATGCATAACTAGTGAGATGCATGGTTCTTAACCTACCTGGCCCTATATGTTTGATTGTTGAGTCTTTCCTCCATCCCAAAATATAAGTAGTTTTAGTTTTGTCTAACATCTCTAACATTAACCATATTAGTTCCATTCAATTTCACTATAAAATATGTCTTCATACACTACCGAAAGCTAAAAGTCCACTATAGTACATTAATTTATTATATAGAATATATTTATTATATAAATTTAGTTAAAACCACAGAAGTTTAACTTATGGTAAAACTAAAGTGACCTGCATTTTTGGAAGGGATGGAGTAATTGATCATGCATCAGTGAAAACAAAAGTTGAGCTATTTGAGGACATTGACTTGGAACTCCTGTTTTGGTTGTGTCAAGGATATATACTCCGCGATATCAGCTGGTTGCTCAAATGTAGAGCCTGGAGAAAATGAATCTCGATCTCGGTTTGAAAAGTTCACTCTCAAGATCCTTCTCTTTACAACCATGAAAAGCATTCAGGATTTTCAAGATAATATAGAACTATATGTAGAACTATACTTGAATATGTTAACTATATATATAGATGAGAGATATAAAAGGAACACTCATAGATGTCACTCTGGGGCAGGTATATATATACCACATACATACTATCTACTAGCAATATACTATAAGGTTAGTCTTAATGCATAGTTTCATGGCACAATTAATCGAGCCAGATGAGTTTCATGGGGATGAAACTCCTCTCTAATCTGATGAAACTCTCTTTATTTAATGACCCTACCAAGTCAGCAATTTTCTTGATGTGACACCCTATTTAATATACATGACACTCTCATGAAACATGCATTGAGACCGGCCTAACAGCTTCCGTAAAAAAAATAATACTATAACAGTTTCTTTCCCTAACGGTGTATATTTTTTGGAGAAACTATAACAGTTATATACACAGTTCAGTCTCTTTCTGGAGAAAACTAATCAGATCAACTTGGATAACGATATGTTAGTCAAAAAAAAAAAAAAACTTGGATAACGATATAATAATCACATTATAATATGTAGAGAAATACTAGCCTCAAAAATAAAAAGTAAATTAAACAGAAGACCTTTCATCAATTTCAACGTCAAGTATCGCAGATTCAACTCATGTGTTATGTCAGCTAAGATACTAGAAGGGGCAACTTGACATATACAGAGTCAGGATTAATGCGTCAGACCAGCTAGATTAGTCGGGTCCTGGTCGAGGCTGGTGGGTCCACCTGGTGACGTCCATCGAGAGGTGTTTTAGGGTATATACTCTATATATACTAGCATATATGGCTCTTAATATATACTATATTATACACAATAAAGGAAGCATCAAGACTGCATTGAGTGGTTTAGCTGCTAACTTACTTGTGGGAGTTGTTTTTCTTCTCTCTCTTTTCTTACTTGTGGTACAGTAGCAATAACTAACACTTAGCAGCATACCACTAGCAGCCACACAGCCAGCAATTACATAACCAAAGTCCAAAAGTGAGTTTCAGTACAGAACTACAGAGACGAAGCTAAATTAGTTTCAACACTAAATGGTTCAGTGGCGCCAGGGAGAGTTGGGTGCCTCAGCTACATCTACTATTAACCCTAACAGGCCAAGTTGAAGGCCAAGCCAAAAGCCCGGCAGCCCGGATGCACCGCTTGGGCACACGCGAAAGCAGTGCCGTCCAATTGGCTGGTCGGACGACTAATCGTGATTAGGCATGACGACTAGTCGGGATGACCATGTTTCTGAAGTCGAGCCTGAATCGGAATCGGACCACCCTAATCGAACCACTGCGACCGGCCGGGCGACGGCAGCGCGATGATCGGACGACCCGGAGGCGCGGGGATCTAGCTGAGGTGCCATGGGATTACCGGTCTAGTCTTTTATTTAGTTTTAAAGAGAGAGAGAGAACGTGTTATGGTGACTGGTTCGCAGTGATACAGTGAATTTAAAACGGACTAAGCATTTGTGTAAAATAATTTGGATCCCATCTATAATGATGAAATCTTCATCAAGCTAGTGCTTTTAATTGGATCAACAGCTAACATATCATTATGAAATCCAAGTGAAACCAAAGTCTTGCACTGCGCCTTATCACAGCATGTAGTAGTGAGCCCCTATCTAGAGGTCTTTAGCATCCTAACTTTACCCACAGCCAGCCGTCTGACCCAATTATCCCCAGCTTGTCTCTGGCATGCCATCAAGGGTAGAAATCATCTTTCTAGTTCGAAAAGCGGTGTCTCGTCAAAGTTGTCCGATTAGCCATGTTGAGATGGGTCCTGGAGTTTGGTATCCTGGATTGGACTAGGGGTTTCTACGCAGTCGATTAGGCCAATGAGGTTTTTCTGTTCATCCGATTAGATGTCGACTAATCATGATCAGTCGGACGACTTGGGGTGGATGACCGGAAACAAAATGGAAATGTTGGGTAGCAGGACATGGGCTTGCATCTGGGATGGCTTGAGGCCTTTTGGGCTCATGTTTTTAGCCCAATTTGCAACCCCTACATGCAACTACCACCTAGGAGTTCCATCTTCGCTTGATTTTCGTACTCCCTCCTCCCCATTATACTTACGCTTGAGCTCTGAACAAGGTGCATTGAAGATCCACTGAACAAGACCGGAGCCTGCCTAGCGTGCGTCATGAATCAATGAGACGCGACCATTTACTGCTGTGCTAGTACAACATGCAAACTGGGACAGAGGAGTACTTTGGGAAACATATAGTATATTAGTGTATATATTTGGTATATATTAGTCCCGATATATATGGGGCCGACTAGGATCGAGCTAGGCTGACTTGATAACATTGGTTCCAAAAGCACTCAACAAATGTTCTTTTCTTTTCGTGAGTCAAAGCGAAGGCTGGCATGAAAGATGCAGTATTTTCTATCAAGATCCCAAATTCCCAATTGGAACATACTATCGGACAATGGTAGCTAGGTATGTGTTTAAATTTAATGCAAGATTTCCAGAAAGTCAACAATCCAGCTTATAAAAATAAACAGAAAAAATATCTAAAAAGCAGTAAATCTGCACCCATAGATTTAGTGTTGGTGCACGGATGTAATGGTCTACAATCCTACTGCGCTGATGGCAAGAATTTCCTGATGGTTTGCTTGCCATTACATATTTTGCTAGTCTAGTATTAATGATGGCGTAATATTTTTACATGTAAAACTGTGGTACTAGATTCATCTAGCAGCCACTCACAAATAGTCAAATATCTGTTGTCGGTGATCCAGCTTTTATCCTGCATTGACCTTGGTGCACAAAGATGCCATGTTTGTGTTTTTTAGACCAAATGTAATGATAGCTATGATAGTGACAACGAAGGCATCCTTGAAAATGATCTAACTGGCTCATGTGTCTGTTTGTGCTGAAAACTTTCCACCAGAAAGCGTAGGTGGGAGAAAAAGATGAAAGAGGAGGAGAGCGGCAAGAGTTGATATCAGGCAGCTCATCGATGGTGCTGCTGCGGTTCCAAACTTTATTCAGGAGGTTTAAGGATGGCTAGATTCTGGCGCATCATTTCTCTGGTGGATTCCTTCTCTCCTGGGTGATGCAACTTTTGGATCGCAATCCTGATTGTAATACTTTCCAACACTTGTGCCACTGGATCATGATTTTTGAGTGAGCCCCCAACTTCTGCAAGAACTAGTATTTTTGTTGAGACAAATGAGTTATAACTTATAAGCATACCTTTGTGTCCAATAAATTTGTTCACCCATGTGAGATCATTGCTGTTAGTCTTTTTTGACTTTGTGTTTTGCATTTGTTTACCTTTACTGGCAGAAGAATGGTTGTCCGATAAGCTTGTCCTTCAGCTACTTTAGAGCGGCCGCCGCGGAAAACTCAAAACTGCAGACTGCTGTGGCACAGCCCGGCTGTATTTTTATTACCGACAGAAGAATGGAAGATCCTTTTCTGAAGATAAGAGGGAAAGTATGGGGAGAATGGTTGTGAATAGAACCGCCCCAGTTGTTGCCGGAAATCTGAAAACTCCTGCACAAAAATTTGCTCCCACTCAGTTCACTATTTGTTACGGCAACTTGCTCTTATCTTTCCGCTGATATGCTATATGCTAATGCTCGTGCTGCTTGAAAGCACAACACGTTTTGGCAGGATGTGGCAGAGGCTTCTCTGCTAGTAACCCCGGGCCGGCCTGGCTTTGCAGGGACCAGAAGGACGAACGTCTCACTAGCTCAGCTCGTCCACTCGCCGCTCACGCATGGAGCTCGTGACTTCTCAGAATTTCCATGTTTGAAAAAGTTGCTCTTTTTCCATGCCCGGGTGAGATGAAATTGTGTTGCTATAGCTTGAAATTCACGTGGAATTCTTGACCAATTGTTCTGTTTCAGGTGAAATTTCGTACTGTCCTTTATGATAAGTGTGAGACAAGTTCTTTCTGGGACAAGGCCTGTTTGTCCACCATTTACCATCTTCTTTCTGGGATACGCGTGCCTGTCCACCATTTGCAAGCACCGCCGTCTTGCAGAAAAGCGACAGAGGATTTCGCACTCAGGCGAAAACCAATCCGAGCTTGGTGCTGGAATGGCCAGTAGAGTTGAGGTTGTTTCAAATGTACGGGATAAGGAGGAGGATGAGAAGAAGATATGGATTTGATGAAAAGAGAATGGTGATGAGAAGGCAGGATAAAAGGGGCTGGAGGTAGATGACTAGTGACCTTTATACTCCCAGTGGGGCTATCCTCTAATCCAACATGGTGCTGTCCACGTCACACCTTTCCATGCTTTCATGTCAGCAGAAATTCTATCTTCAGATGCTTTGCTGGTTCCAGCTCTCTCTCTAAGTAAAACCCGGCCTCCTTCTCATCTCTTCACAGCAGTGCTATTCAGATGATTGTCAGCGCTAATCTCAATGCTGGTTAAACATGAACTGGTCATGCTCATGTTCAGATTTACTGACTTCATATCATCCTTTGATGAAGAGGAATCCCTGATGCATAGTGGTGCAGCAATGTCCAGTGATAGCAAAGCTTACTAGTGGAATTGTAAAATTGACGGTCACTAACAGCTGTGCAAAATGGACTGGACAAGTTGAATTGCGGCCAACTCTTTCTTTCAGCTTTATTTATAAATAAATAAATATATAAATATAGGTGTACATATCATGGTGACGTGCACTGTTATTGCAATCTGAGCCGTAGGTTGCACGACGTTTTGGTGCACTGCCACATCACCTATCTTATCGCTTATCAGCTTACCTTTCTTTCCTGGGAGGAATGATGGGAAAGGCACAACACTAACAGTGACCCCCAAGAGCTCGCCAGGGGCTTTTCTCTAACCACGAAGCAGTTGTTTTTTATCAACCTGATCTTTATCTTTAAAAGAGTTAGTGCAGCTTCAGCATTGCTAGAATAATATACAGTGCAAGAGATGGACATAGTTAATGAAACACCATATCAGCAGTTTTCTGAACATCCTTTTTTTTCTTTGTGTTAACAAACCCTTTATTTTGAGCACTCTATGGAACAGAGAAAGATCATAGAAATCATTTGGAACACTGCATATTTTCACTGTCTTTTTCAATACAGCAGTTGAATAGTTCTCTATGTGTATTAAAGTCTGAATTATTTCTCAGTTCCCGCTGTAATTCAGCTTTAGGCTTTTTAGATTCATTTAATTTTCTATGTATTTAGACATGATGTATAACTAGGTGCATAACAAAATCAATGTATCTAAAAAAACCAAAGTGAACTATAATTTGAAGCGAAGTACTTGTGTTTGGCAAACAGAAGATAAAACCATGGATTTCCAGCATGTTTCAGAGAAAGCCAGGTGTAGAGAAATTTAAATATGATAGTGGACTCTGCCTTTTGTTTGATAATATAGTGGGGGATGATACCACTAGTAGCAATGTTTACTGGTGGTGGACCACTTCCGCAAATAGCAGGTATGACCTCATACTGCACGCCTCCCATTTTTTAAAAAAAAAAGAACTCACTCATGACGGATCAATTCAACCTAAATTCCATTTTCTTTTGAACGTATCAACCCAAATTCCGTTTTTATTTATTTTTTGCAAGATTTTCAGTAGACTCATATTTATAAGCATGGATCATCCTTAATACACTGATCATTAGCTTTACTGTGCACGAGCAAAATCGGTCTCTCTCTCATGATTATGACCTCACAAATTACTGCTTTCACAGAGTCGTGTGCTAAAAGATCGATGATGACTTGAGAAACAGGAGGTCACAATAAGTAGTGAGTGGAATAATCTGTTCTTCGTCAATCCGGCCATCTTGGATATGACGCAAGCATATATTTATGCAAAATTCAGCTTACATTATTCACTTCTTTTGCTTGTCATTTGGAGAACATATTCCCTCATTATTTTCTTTAGGAAGAAGATAGCAGAGGATATGCTTAAGAACTACAACATGGCATAATATAAGCCTAGAAAGAACTGCATCGGCTAGAAGACGCGAAGAGTATCAGATCTTCAATATGGCACCATGGTCAAACAAGCTGCATGCACAGCTAAAGTTGAAGATATTTTGCACTTCAGCTAAAACTTATACCGATCAACAATTAAGTTTATCCAGATTATATCGTTAAACATCCTGTATGTTGTTGTGTAGAGACAATCTAACACCCTGATATACATAGGAATTACTTTGATCCACTATTAAAACTTTAATAGCTAATAATCACGACGAACTGATTCTGCATACGTTCTGTAGGAAGTTCATGACCTCAAACTCAGGGTTAAATCAAGACTTTGCTTGCAGCTATCTAGTTAATTATGCTTGTTGTAGTAGAACTTGACCACAAAGTACTTTAGATCTAGTGGCATATGCTCGTATTTTCTAAATTTATTTAAGGAAAAAACAAATCGATATTTATCATTCAATGATGCACAATAACTCAGCCTCTTGAAGGTTCAAAGGAGAGTGTACATGTGTGCAAGGTAAATGTACATGCATATAGGCATGCCCTCTAGATTGTTGTGTAGAGACCGGGGATTTGTTCAAGTTTCATAGTTTAACGGTCAAAACATGTCTTACCTTTTAGAAACCTATTAGTTACCCAACCAATCAAAATAAAAGTAAAAACGTAGTCATGCAATGTAAGTTCAAATAGGCTTTGTATGTGGTGGATCGCATGGCATTTTCAACGAGGTTATATCATCACTAAGATCTCCATACACCTCGAAAGTATATTGGTCTTAGTCGAATTCATGATCTACTATAGGAACAAAAGTATAATATAATTTAAATAAATAATAGGGACACAATTGAGCAAGAAAGCACCAGAAAAAAAATATGTGAACAAATAAGCTCAAAACAATTCTTAAATAAGAAAAGCATCAATTAATAGAGTTTTTTTTTTTTTAAAAAAAGTGTGTACATGTTTTCATATTTATCTGATCTAAATAAGGGTTATAAACCATTTTTATTATTTGTAGAAGGCGTATATAGAAGCAAAAAATCACCAATCATCTTAATGTTTTTAATTTGTTTTAATTTCAATATATGGTTCAATGATCAAAGACCAGATATGGTTAAATGGTCAAAGATGCACTTTTTCTAAAGAAATATATGTCATGAGAAACCCCGAAAAACGCTTGTCACAACAAAATAAAAAACTTATTCAATCATGGTGAAAAAGTTTCCAAACTTAATAATGATCTGTTAGTGCAAATATATGTGCAACGACAAACAAAGGGTGTAAGACCAAGCAGAGGGTGAGGTGATGTGGTGGGTGACTCCCCTAGAAAGTCCCCAATTTACAGGAAGTGGTAACACATGATAGGAGCATTTCTCAGTGCGGGGTGCCATCACTGACCTCACCTCGCACTAGCTACTTCCATCGTCGTCTTAGCAGCACTCATCCACGATCCAGCTGCGTGCTACGACCCTTGCATCTGCCTACCCCCACCAGTAGTACAATACTAGTAGTACGACACTACACTACGCCTCTTCTTATTAGTTAGCAATTCAACCAGCTCTACTTTTGTATATATGTATGTATGTGTATCTATATATAATAACCATGCAATTATTGGCAAGTACAGAAGGATCTTTGTATAAGGCAAAGCAAGTGTACTCATCAAAGGGAAAGCATCCAGCTAGCAGCAGCTAATTACTAGAATCTCTATAATCGTACACAAGTAGTGGGCATCTATCTGCAGTCCCTTTCTTCTTCAATTCAATTCCTCTCGATTGATACTTGATAGGTGCATCATCAAGCTTGTTTTGTTAGGTGGCCTTTGTCCCTGTCTGCCGCCCGGCCGCCACCTCTGCATATTAAGTTCCAGCACAAGCAAAGCTCGCCAGATCGGTCGATCGACGACGGGGACAATTCGATCGTCGGAGGGAGGGAGAAGGACGAGCTGAGGACACCACGCGCCGGAGGAAAGAGAGGCCGACGATCTCGATCGATCATCATCAGTCGATGGCGACAGCGAGCATGCAGCATCATCAAGAACAAGCAGGCAAGAAGCAGGAGGTGGTGAGCGTAGTAGTAGTAGGGGCGGCGGCGGCGGCGGCAACAGTCCGCCGGCGACGATGAGAAGGGCCCGTGGACAGAGGAGGAAGACGCCCAGCTGGTATGGTTCGTCCGCTTGTTTGGTGAACGCCGGTGGGATTTCTTAGCAAAGGTCTCAGGTTTGCGCGGGTGGCGGGTGTATCCTCAAGCATGCATACATACATATATATACATATATATATGTATATATAGATGCATGCCAGGAATGATGAAAAATGGGCTATGGCGATGGGTGTTAATTAACCAGTTTCTTTCCCTTGTTTCTCCCTCTCTCCCTCCCTCTGTGCATGCGCATACGTCGGCGACCGGCGTACTTATGCAGGTTCGAGGCGCACCGCAAGAGCTGCCAAGTTCACGCTGGGTGAACTACCCATCCGGGCTCCGGCGTGGCCGCATCACCGCCGACGAGGAGAAAGGCCCTGTGGATCCTGCAGCCCACGCGCGCGCAGGGTAGCCGGTGGTCGCGCATCGCCAGGAGCCTCCCCGGGCGCACCGACAACGAGATCAAGAACTCTGGAGGACGTACCAGGAAGCAGAAGGCGGCGGCGCAGCACAACAAGCTGAGCAGCAAGACGGTTCTTGGCGTCGGCGTCACGGCGTCGTCGTCCGCGGATCGTCCGCTGCTCCTGGCTCCCCAGTCCGAGTCCGAGCAGCGGTGCCGGCGTGTCACGGCCACGTGTCCGCCGTGAGTCCGCGCTGCGGCAAAGCAGCGGCGGCGGCGACAACTACGACGAGCTTGACGAGGCGTCCACCACCACCGCGGCAAGCCAGCATCAACACCATCACCACCACCAGCAGCAGCAGCAGCAGGAGTGCTCTGACCAGTTCCTCTGGAATGACATCGCGGCGGCGGTGGCTAAGCGAGCTACATGTTCATCGACGGGTGGGCAGGAGCCGTTCCTGAAGCATCCCGCCGCTGCGGCGGGGCGGAGCCGCCTTCGTCGCCGGCGTGGGAGTACTGCTCGATTACTCGCTCTGGAGGATCGGACGACGACGAGTACTACAAGAAGATGCTCTCGGACTCCTCCCGAGCCATTTCCGCATGCATATGCAATATCGATCATTAGCTTATTTGTTTTCTGCTGTTTAGTCTTGCAGCTATGAGTTCTTCAAAAGTTTAAGCTTTAATCATTGCATCTGTTTGTATATGTTATATATAAAAAGTACATATGTATTTGCATCTGCATACTGTAATTATATAGCATATATATATATGTTATATATATATGTTTGATACTACTCGATCGTATACCTCGATCGTACTGCATCATATCAGAGTCAGGATATACATGTAGATCATGACTGTATTGTGATTTGTGAAGAATCAGATCAGACTTGACAACAATTGTAGGGTCCTGCCAAGCTGCTATATTTATATCTGTTATGCGTTCATGTAATAAGATTATAAGTGTGTGATGATGAGATTGTATATGAGACGACAAGTCTTGATGCTTGTGAAACCTCTCTACTTATTTCTGGAGCTAGCCTGCATATATAGCCTAAAAATAAATGGTGATCTGGTAATTGAATTTTTACATCTTGTGAAACTGTGAATGAATTTTACATCATTGTTTATGACTCGCCACATATATATACATATGTAAATAAATGGTGGAAGGAAAATACTGCATATATATATATATATATATATATATGAGCATCAATACTGATGAGTTACTGACCGACAATTTCATCACCAAATAATTAAAACACGAAGTTAATAAGGGCATGTCTGAATCATCCTTGAATATTATCAGATACAATAATCCCTAGATGATCCAAACATCCTAGATTATGAGTTTGATTAAAACTTAGTCCTAAGTCCTAACAAAAAGACTATAGGTGTGTGAGTGTGACACATAATTTAGTATCTATATAAAAAAATCTAGGATAAAACCTAGATTATTACAACTTTTCACAACCTCGGATTCTAATAATCAGAGATGATGCAAACATGCCCCTTTGTTGTGACTCAGGTATAACCTTGCCTGGTGTTGTGTGTATTAGAACCTGAGGCACCCGATTTTGTGTGCCTCGGGTGCAAAATGAATTGTGAATTTAAGTTGTCTTGCAGACATAAAACCAAAAATAGGTGTTTGGTTCGTGGTATGGCTTGGAGATGCTTGCCCATGCAGGTCAATTCAACTACCAGACACAAGGGAGTCGCCTCGGCCACCATCCTAAAAAAAAAACTACAAAATAATAGGATTTAATTAACCAAATGGGGCCTTAAAGATATTTTGACTCTCCAAGATTTTGAAAATAACTTTACAATTTAGAATGGATGAAGAAAGTATATATCAGGGCAGATATAGTGAGAGTGCAATGTGCATGCATGGGAATCTATATTCCCAAACTGATGCCATGGAATTGTAGGAGAATATGATGGAAGGAACAAGACCCTCTGCTGCATTGCAGCATCGTCAAAATAAACCATCCATTTCCATTCCAAAGTTACGGCCACTCTGGCCATTGGCCGAGACATTACATTTTTTCTGACAAATCGTATGTCCCCTGGCCCCTCGTGTGTGCCACCGATGCCATCGTACGTACGTGCAGGTCCCAATCCCACCCTTTTTCCGTGCAATCGATCGCATCCACCGTGCACCTTTCCATATCCCAAATAGTACTTGCCAATTGCCATTTGATCGACAAAACAAGCCAACGACGACGCTTTTTCAGTCTTAGTAGAATATAGTACGTCATATATGACTTCTAAAAATTGTACTAAAATATAAGACATTCTTATATGGTGCTTTAACCGCCATTATACTCATATTTGACAAAGTTTGTTAAAAAAGAAAACCATAATTAAAAACCTTTTAAATTGGCTTCTAACCCATGGCTACATGCACATTTGAGTTGAGTTTTCATTCTTAATTGTCTTAATTTCTTTTTGATGAATGCATTATATTACATGACAAGGGAGTGGTCAACTAAAAGCAAAACCACACACTACTGCATGTGTTTCTATGTTTCAGGAGGCCCACATGTCACCTCATGTGTAGGTGTGTAAGTAGTGTTACAAGTTAAGCACTATATGGCAAGTAGAATATAGGAAAAAAATTGTAAAAGGAAGAAAAGGAATGCCCATATGTGTGTGTTACCTGGTTTCTTTTCTTTTTTAAAAAATGATTTTGTCGTCCCCACCACCTAATCCCAAGTAACCCTAGCATTATTGTTGTGCTTTCACACATCCACTAATTGTTCATCCCACAACCTTTATTTTCGAACTTTAAACATGACGATTTTGTAAGAGTTCATTAGCTCTCATGGTGAGGTACTAGCCAAGATTTATTATAAGAGGCAGTCTTGTTTCATCCTTGGCACATGATTTGTGAAAAAAAAAAAGACATGGTTGCTCTGGTCCTTTAAGTTTTAGATTTGAGACTAGTATATAGGGAGCAAGTTTTATGCTTGTATTAGTATATAGATTTGAGATTGTATCATAGGCATCAACTTATAAGCCTTTTTCCCTATGGACTTTATTGAGAAATGCCTCTACATGTCTCTAATTAGCTATGAGAAATCCTACCTCATGTTTGCCGAATAATTTGGTTATCGCAACAATGATGCTCTACTATGAAACAAGGACCTTGTTGATAGTGACACAAATGAAGAGAATTGGTCATGGTTGTGCCCTAAGCATTTTAAGCCAAACTCATCTATATCCCTAAAGCCTGTAGCACATGCTAAAAAAGTAGGCTCCTTCCGAAATTTTACATGCTTAAGCTAGGCTAGTAGGCTCAGCAGATTGAGGCCCATCCCAAAAGCATTTTTCACCAATTCCTATATTCTACTTTCATGGTAGTTTTTTTTCTTACTTTCACGCGATTTGTTGGCTGAGTCTCTCAGCGATGTTGTCCCCTAGTTGTGGTCGTTCTCGTTGGCCTCGCTTGATGGTATAGTCTCTCCTTCTCCCTTGATCGTTCGACTAAGGCTTTATGAATTTTTGTTGGTTTCAATATATACATGTGTAGATAATGTTTAGTTTGTTTTGAATCGGGGATCAAGGGTCGTTTAGGAGTGCTACATGGTCCCGATTAGACGACATGGGAAAATCAAAGTTACTGAAATGTCATACACCAAAAAGGACTCGGTGAAGTGGTGTATAAGAAATTTCTTCAACTACATTTGAGACGAGTTTGATGACTATGACTATTTGTTGAACTACTAAAGTAGGTATAAATGCGCAAAAACATAATAAAAATGAATCCATAGGCAATGCGAGCTTTGATTGAGTAGTGCATTATTTCTTTTGAGCTTAATGTTAGAAGCGAAAGACTTTTTGGAGTTAAAAAAAGAAAACTATAAAACCTAGTAGCATTTTTAAAGGATAATAATAACACGTCAGTGTACACTAGTCCGTAACAGTGACCGTTAGTTGAAATACAAAAGGGAAAAAAAAAAAAAATCCATCAAACCAAAACCACTCCTCCCGAGGTCCCGAGCCCCGTCACCACCGCCGCCACCGCGATCCCGCTGCCCACCTGCCGCCGCATCTCCTCGGTGCCGCCCCCAGCTGCGGGTACTCTCGGAGCCAAGAACCAGCTTTCACTTTCTCTGATCCTCGCGGGCCGGCTTCCCCCCATCTCCACCGAGAAACCCTAACTCTCCGGCGGAGAGGCGGCGAGAGCCATATGAGGGGCAAGAAGCCGGGAACGGAGCTGAAGCTGGCCGTGCCGGCGCAGGAGACCCCCCGTCGACAGTTCCTGTTGGTTTCCCTTGTTTCCTTAGCCTAAAAAAATAGCATCACTTTTTTATTTATTCCCTCTTTAATTTTCTCCTCTCTCTTGATTTGGTGACTGCCTTATCGGTTTGATTTGACACTACTAGTACAATCTAGTTCGGATCGTGCATAATTTTGTGTTCCCCCTTGATTTGATCATGGGTTCAAATTTAAATTTGGGAGTTATTGAGCGGCTGTCTGAATTGATGTCATGTATCGCTGGTCCCATTTTAGGACGGCGAGTGGTACATTTCAAGGATGGTGAACTACGTCTTAATCAAAGAGGTTTGCGGCTTATCTCAGAGGAAAATGGAGATGAAAATGTGAGTCACGGATTGGCATCTACTCCTTTTCCTGTTTGTTGATTAGTCCGACTGTACTCTTGTGGACTGTACCTTTTTCGCATTGATGATGATTTGTATAGAAGCACGTGTATCAGTTCATTGGTAAACCTTGTAATTACTTTTGAATTACCCTTTTAGGGGAATGCATTGTACCTATGCAACTCATGCAAGGAACCTTTATCTTTCAAAAAATATCGATTTTTCCATTTCTACGGTAAAACCTTTTGAAGAGCAAATGTGGAATAACAGACATGCATATAATTTATACTCTGGACAGCACTGTTACTTGTTCCTGATTATTGGGTGCCACTGTAAGAACTAAGAAGCTTTTCCAGTCAGTGGAATAGCATACTTTTTTCACTCCCCAAATGGTGTGTCATATTTAACTTACACTCTACATGACTATCTTGGTCACCAGTTTGCATTAGTGTTTGCTAGTATTTTGTTAATGATCAAGTAGTTTCTGAACATGCATTGTACCTTTTCTCAGCAATCAACAAACCCTGAAGGTGGAGGATGTGCAGTTATCAATGGATGATCTTGAGATGATTCAAGTCATTGGCAAAGGAAGTGGTGGTGTTGTCCAGCTAGTGCGGCACAAGTGGGTGGGGACATATAATTTTTGAAGAAGGTATTTTCAGTGCAATGATTTCTTCGGTGCACACCACAATTACTATTGCAATGGAATTAGAAAACTATGTATTTTGGCTCACCATGTATATGTACTTTAATTTTTTTTGGCATGGAAATCAATTTTACCATTTTAAGATGTGACATGGGATCTTTTATGTTTTAACTTATCAGAACAATTTTTACTGCTTGTTCTATCTTGTAAACACGGAACCCTAATGATTTGATTGTTTCGTCAACAACTTTGTAACAGTATGCTGGCATGGCAGCATTAATTTTGGTACACAAAGATGTGTTCTAGTAAAATAAGATAAAGATGGGGCATGCTAAGTGAATGTCAAAAGCGACATCTAGTAATAACTTATGTTTACATATGAATCACTGAAAAACTTCTAGTAGTTAATGAGTACTGATGATATTTGACGATAAGTCATCAGGTGATGTATTTAGGTCAACAAAAATTGAGAACTGTCCTCTCGGTGATAGTGGTTCTGTGGCATTTCAACACGCATGAGACTAATTCCCGCTTATTAATCAGTATCGCAATTCCTTCTGCAGGGTATTCAAATGAATATTCAGGAAGCAGTGCTAAACAAATAGTACAAGAGCTCAAAATAAATCACAGCACAAAGTCTACATATAGTTATGTGCCATCAATCTTTTTACCACAATGGTGTCATATATCTTGTTCTTGGAGTACATGGATCGGATCTCTTGCAGACATCATTAAGCAAGTGAAGACTATTTCCTGAGCTATACCTTTGCAGTACTTTGCAAGCAGGTTCAAATAAAATTGGCCTTTTTCCTTTTGTAATTTATATATTTAGAATAAGCTGGAAGTCCTGTCATTAACATATGTTGAAACTTGAAACTACATTCTCACACCGCTAATATCAAAACAGTATTCTGTTGATTCAGGTTTTGAGGGGTTTGCTATATCTTCATCACGAAGGCATGTGATTCACAGGGACATGAAGCCATCTAACTTGTTAGTCAACCGTAGAGTGAAGTAAAGATTACTGATTTGGGGGTAAGTGCAGTGCTAGCAAGTTCTATGGGTCAGCGGGATACATTTGTTGGAACCTACAACTATATGGCGGTATGTTGAATATGTTAGTTGTTTTAGTGTGATTGCTATTTTTCTTTCATTGGTAATTGGAATGCTTAAAAGATGTGTCAGTTTTTTGTTTTGATTTTCTTCAGCCTGAGAGGATTAGTGGAAGCTCTTATGACTACAAGAGTGACATATGGAGTTTGGGCTTAGTGAATACTTGGAGTGTGCCATTGGTCGATTCCCTATATTCCTTCAGAAGGAGAAGGTTGGCTAAAGCTTCTATGAACTACCTGGAAGCAATTGTTGATCAGCCACCACCTTCTGCGCCTGAAGATCAGTTTCTCTCAGAATTCTGCTCATTTATCTCCTCTTGGTATGAAAAAACACCCCAGTCAGTGCCTTCCGGCCTCTAATAATATCGTGCCTGTTAATTTTGAATCAAAAACATCTTATTATTTTGAATATCCTTGCAATGTGTAACTATTGGGAACACACTGCACTACACATGTAACTTAAGTTGCTTCACTCTGAGCTGGTTGGTGACATTAAGCAAGGGAGAACATAGGGATCTGCTGTGAATACAATGTTTTTGTTACACCGCCAATTGACACATACCTCTGCTCATTGTTATGTTGTTCTGGCTTAATTTTATGCCATGCTATACAACATAAGCAATACTAAAAATTATATCCTAACCTTTAACAAAGGTAGGTACTAGGTAGATTAGCCCTTCAGCCCTTGATACAATGAAACTGCACTACTTTAGCTAAAATTTGAATTCTGGGTCATTGACAATTTGCTTAGTTGCAGGTCCTTACTGTGCCTGACCATGATGTATGAGGTCAAAAATAATAGTTGATTGAGACCAGCCATTCCACTACTACATGGTTTCTGGATTAACAAAGCATGACTTTGGTTGTGAACTTGTGATCGAATATACCTTACAAAAAAAAAACTTTTGTTCTTGTAATACTGACTATATTTCCAGTTTTGCCTAGCGGTGTTAAATAGCATAGATGTTAAGAAAAATACCGTTAGTGATTCATCATCAGTGTATAGTCTTATATCTTGCTATATTATTTTGCAGCATACAAAAGTGACCCAGCAGGAAGGATGTCTGCTTTCAGAACTCTTGGTCAGCATGCTTCTCCTAAATCAACTATTTGCTATTACTGTTGCACAATTTATTTGGGTAACTTGTGTTGAGTTGCTATTATGTTGTTGCAGAATCACCCTTTTATCAAGAAGTTTGAGGGTAAAAGATCTAGACCTGCTAACTCTTGTGGAGAGCCTGAACCTCCAATGAACATACCCGAGTAGCCTTGGTTGAATGATCCTGCAATGTATTCAAGCCCTGTCGTGGGCCTTTGGTATCAGGACATATTTTTCCCTCCATCCTGTCCTTGAATGAGAAAAGCTGTGTGTATGTTCTTGACCATGCCGGAGAACTCTCCAATGCATCATTGTGAGTTTGTAACACCCAAGGCCCTTTTGTTGTGTTTTTCAGAATGGCTCTTTGACTAGTATCCCTTGAAAAGGCAATCGGTCACCGTGAATGGTTTGGAGACGGATTTGAATTGAGTACTTTTTGTAACCATCAAATGGAGGGGAAAACATGTAAAAGGGTGTTGAAAGAAGGCAGAAAGTCACTGCATGTCTTGGCATCCTGATCCTGACGCCAGCATATGCATGATTTGCAGCTCTATTTTGCTGATCACTCAATAATTAGCTAGAGAAACAGATCCCCCTTATTCTTTTTTAACCAAAAAAGATGCAAGGATATGCTTACCAATTGCAACATGCTGATTAATAACCATAGCTTGTTTCAGCTTTTCGTTGGCATCACTATCAGTGAATATGCTTAGTGATAAGCTAGATATCATCATTCAGTAATCGTCTAGAAGGCCTGGAAAGAAATCACATCAATGTTGTTTAAAGGTAAAGCCAAGGGGCTAAGATGGATGGATCTGATGATGAGGGGACTCATCAGTAAAGTTAAGCATTAAGATTGTCCGTCCTGGATCCTTTCGTTTCATTTCATTTCCTATCAGATACTGACATGCAGGGATTAGCCTTGTTACTTGCATAATTGTCAGTTACTTATCAGTGTCTTCATATTGTTCATGATAATTAATTAAAGATATGACTATGAAAGCAATGGTAACTGAGCATTGTGGAGACAGAGTCACGAATATATCCTGAATCGACACTGACCAGAGTGCCATATTTTGAATTATTCTTTATTGTTCCGTGTGAAGTTTCTTGTCCCCTAATAGAAACATGTGTCCTCAATCTCCAGTTGATCGATGTTCATAGCTGAAAATATTGTTCATAGTTTTAAATTTTGATACTCAATACTGTCCACGAATAATTCTGTATAGTTAATTTAAGAAGAATGTAATAGCATCAATTTTATCGTTGCAAAAGTTCCAAAGCGACACTACAAATCTTAGGCATTCAGAGTGTTTTTCTATTACTCTACATCATACAATAATCATCGTTACTTAATCCATTCCAAATTATAAGTCGATGAAATTCCAACACCTGAATGCCTAGGAATTGTAGTGTTCATGACTACATCGCCATCCAAAATCGACACTCATTTATGACTGGAATACTTTGATGGAACCATTGACAGAATTATAATTACTTTACAGAATGCTAGATAAATGCGAGATAATATTATAGATGTGATATATATGGCCTCTATCATGCGGGCGGCACTGACGAGCGTCACCACGCACCATTCCGCACCAGCTAGCTCACCTTCTCTGCCCAATCCTTAGCCATCCATCGCCATATCCCTCCACCATGCTTCCATTATACTATGCTCTTCATCTCGATCGCCCTGTGTAGCCAAACCACCCAAGTAGTGGACCTCATATAAAGGGGAGGCCAGTTGAGCTAAAGGAATCAAGCAAGCTGCCTCTTCTTCTTGTAATTTGCTATTCCTCTAGATCGATCGAGCAAGAAGCATCAAAACAAAAGCTTGATCGATCTTAATTTGGTTTCTGTCTGTCGCTGGACGTGACGTGTAGCGATCGATCGACTAATATGTCGTCGTCGACCTTGCTGTGCAGCCCTCGCAGGAACAAATAACAAGGGGACGGCGATGCAGCCGCAGATCATCATCAGCACGCCGTCGGCGGCGACGATGAGGAAGGGCCCGTGGGACGGACGAGGAGGACGAGCAGTTGAAAATGTTCAGCCTGCCTGTTCGGCGAACGCCGATGGGATTTCTTTTTAGCAAAGGTGTCAGGTTTGCGCGGTGTGGCGGGTGCGTCGACGGATCTCCTCTCCCTCCCTCAGAGATTGAGATTGAGGAGGAGATCGGTCGACACAGTGAGATTCCATCGAGCAGTGTCGTTAACCATTTGATCTCGATCTTGTGGATGGACGCATGCGTTGGTGATGTACGTGCAGGTTCGCGGCGCACCGGCAAGAGCTGCCGCGTTCCGGTGGTGAACTACCTTCACCCGGGCCTCCGGCGAGGCCGCATCACCGCCGACGAGAGCGAAGCAACGTGGAGCCCACGCGCAGTGGGGCAGCAGGTGGTCCCGCACGCCGTGGTTTCCCCTGGACGCACCGACAACGAGATCAAGAACTCTGGAGGACGCGCACCAGGAAGCTACGGTGGCGCGCTCGAGGACAGGAGGGCGGCCGCTGCCGGTGCCGGTGGTGCTGCCGTGGCAGCAACGGTGGGAAGCCGAAGTCTCGTCGTCGTCCTCGGTGACGACGACGACGTCGTCCGAGAGCCGGCCCGATCGTCTTCGTCCCCACCAGTGGCGTGCGGCTTTCACCACCGACGTCGTCCTCGTCGGGCGATGACGACGTCGAGTCGAGGAGGCGTCCACGCCCACCGCGGCGCCGGCGACCAAGCATGGTGCTGCCAGCAGCAACAGCAGCCGCAGGAGTACATGGACCAGCTGTGGAACGAGATCGCGGCAGCCGATGCGGCGGCGATGAGCTACCTTGTCGGCGACGCCTGCTGGGGCGGAGCTGCTGGTCTTTATTACTATGGCGCTGCCACGGAGCCGCCGCCCGCATCGCCGCCGTGGGAGGTCCTGTGGCTCGGATTTTCGCTCTGGAGGATCGATGACCAAGAGTACTACAAGAAGATGCTCGACTCCTCCTGAGCTTCTGATCCGATCCATGGTGTATTCATCCATCCATTATCTACACGCTTAATTTGGTAGTACGTGTGTTCTGTGAATTTGCTAGCTCATCCAAGCCAGTAACGAATTGTATTGAATGGTAGGGATGATAGATCATCTGTCTTATTAGTAAAAATCTTGCGAGTCTGTGATGAGCGAAGTAGATTATGCATATGGTGTGAGATGAGAGCACTGTCTTGTGTATTACTATTAATGGTGGTTCAAACTAGTGTGATACTGTGATCGACTGAATATATATATAGATATATGTAGTTTGCAATTGTCTGAATCGATCGATCATCAGTCGATCTCTGATCGATACTTATATATATGGTGTAACATCTCTACTAAAAAGATGAATGATATGAAATCTGTCGGTGTGTTTTACCATTTGCATTTTGCAGGTTAAATGTTGCACCTTCATGATTATTAGGTATATAGATAGATAGGTTTGCTGAGCTGCTGACAAAAGAATCAGCTGAGAGCAAGCAGAATCATAATCAGTTACCAAAAGACAGAGTATAAAAACTATACATAGATTAATTCTCTTCATTCATAAGTAACACTGAAGCAAATACAAAATGAAGGTGAAAAATATTTATGTCATGCAAACAAGGAAAAGAAATTAATTAATAATTTACTATTGATCCACCAAAAATTCACGAAATTAAAGCTTCCCTTAGCTTGACTGAAATGGTATATATTATTCATCATTAGGAGCTAATAATTATATTAATAACGAAAGTGTTCTCTTCTCATCATGGAATTTCAGCTGTTGACCGCTCCTGAACACAAGCTAGCTAAAGGGCAAAAATGTTCCAGGCGTACGTGTGACGCGTGTCAATAATCAATATATATGCAGATCAACTTGCCGAGAAAAAATAACAGAATCGTAGAACACATAAAGTAGCCAGCTATAGTACAGAATCTGCACCAGTAAAATTGAAATTTATACAGATAGCTTGGCTAGGAGTAGAATCTGCACCAAGGGGAAATTGAAATTTATACCAAAATTGTTCCATATTCCAAAAGATGCATCCATGCATGCTTGCTGCATAGGAATCTAATAATAGGACCTTGCTGGCTCCCAGCATCTGTGATTAGAAACAAATATGACCGGAGGGATGTTTTGGAGAGAATCGAGAGATGGAAGAAGGAGGAGGGCGGCAGGCAGCTGGAAGGGAGGAAGACGAAGAGCAGCAGCCTTGCCAGAGTTAGCCTAGCGCCATTGTTGGTGCAGGTCCCTATCAAAGCTTTTTCCCTTGCGTGGACTGTGCTGCCACCTTTCCATCCCTCCAATCGTGTCAGATTCCAAAAACCCCATCGCAAACTAACACTAGATTTTGATACTAAATAGCAAGTGTATGTATATGTGAGAGTGATCGATGGAGATTAGTGGGTGATCCACATCACCTGTGCACGTGGGGCCATATCGCTGTGGACAATGAAATGCGACACGGCCACACACAATTGTGACAAAAATAGTATCTAGGTAAATTTCCATTTAATTAGTTAATTTACGGTACATCAGCCCTTTTTTTTTTTCCCTTTTTGTTTCTTTTTTTTCTTCCTTTCTAATAATATAGCACCACACCTCCTAAACTTTTATACTTCCTTTTCATCACTATCAACATATAAAAATTCTGATGGTGGGGCCAGATATATCAGAGGAGAAACTGTGGCTGAGTATCAGGGCGCATGACAAGCGGACACATGCTGGGCACGATCACCACGGCGGCCTGGTGCCAGCGTTCCAGGAGTTTA